>CAMRHE010000781.1:0-7500 GCA_947044405.1 Leptodactylus fallax | reverse complement strand
TTCTAATGGCAATTTGCATATACTCCAGAATGTTATAAAGAGTGATCAGCTTAACAGCAATTACTTGCAAAGTCAATATTTGCCTAGAAAATGAACTTTATCCCCCAAAACACATTTCAACATCATTGCAGCCCTGCCTTAAAAGGACCACCTAACATGGTTTCAGTGATTGCTCCATTAACACAGGTGTGGGTGTTGATGAGGACAGGGCTGGAGATCAATCTGTCATGATTAAGTAAGAATGACACCACTGGACACTTTAAAAGGAGGCTGGTGCTTGCCATCATTGTTTCTCTTCTGTTAACCATGGTTATCTCTAAAGAAACACGTGCAGTCATCATTGCACTGCACAAAAATGGCCTAACTGGGAAGAGTATTGCAGCTAGAAAGATTGCACCTCAGTCAACAATCTATCGCATCATCAAGAACTTCAAGGAGAGAGGTTCCATTGGTGCCAAAAAGGCTCCAGGGCGCCCAAGAAAGACCAGCAAGCGGCAGGACCGTCTCTTAAAAGTGTTTCAGCTGCAGGATCGGGCTACCAGCAGTGCAGAGCTTGCTGAGGAATGGCAGCAGGCAGGTGTGAGTGCATATGCACGCTCTGTGAGGCGGAGACTCTTGGAGCAAGGCCTGGTCTCAAGGAGGGCAGCAAAGAAGCCACTTCTCTCCAGAAAAAACATCAGGGACAGACTGATATTCTGCAAAAGGTACAGGGAGTGGACTGCTGAGGACTGGGGGAAAGTCATTTTCTCTGATGAATCCCCTTTTCCATTGTTTGGAACATCTGGAAAACAGCTTATTCGGAGAAGAAGAGGTGAGCGCTACCACCAGTCTTGTCTCATGCCAACTGTAAAGCATCCTGAAACCATTCATGTGTGGGGTTGCTTCTCAGC
The DNA here is from genome assembly GCA_947044405.1 of Leptodactylus fallax. NCBI lineage: Eukaryota > Metazoa > Chordata > Amphibia > Anura > Leptodactylidae > Leptodactylus > Leptodactylus fallax. The sequence continues at coordinate 6,610 of CAMRHE010000781.1, read as the reverse complement.
CAAGGGAATCGGCTCTCTCACAGTCTTGCCATGAATAAAGAATGGTACCAGAATGTCCTCCAAGAGCAACTTCTTCCAACCGTCCAAGAGCAGTTTGGCGCTCAACAATGCCTTTTCCAGCTTGATGGAGCACCTTGCCATAAAGCAAAGGTGATAACTAAATGGCTCAGGGAACAAAACATAGAGATTTTGGGTCCATGGCCTGGAAACTCCCCAGATCTTAATCCCATTGAGAACTTGTGGTCAATCATCAAGAGACGGGTGGACAAACAAAAACCAACAAATTCAGACAAAATGAAAGCATTGATTCTGCAAGAATGGACTGCTATCAGTCAGGATTTGGTCCAGAAGTTGATTGAGAGCATGCCAGGGAGAATTGCAGAGGTCCTGAAGAAGAAGGGTCAACACTGCAAATATTGACTTGCTGCATTAACTCATTCTAACTGTCAATATAAGCTTCTGTTACTCATAATATGAATGCAATTCTATTTCTGTATGTGATAAAAACATCTGACAAACACACATAAAGACCAGAGGGCAGCAGATCATGTGAAAATAGAATATTTGTGTCATTCTCAAAACTTTTGGCCATGACTGTACTCTCTGCTCCTCACTGTATACACTATACATATATATATATATATATATATACAGGCGGAGAGGGCCACACCCTGGGGCCACATACTACTCTCTGCTCCTCATTGTATACACTATACATATATATATATATACACGGCGAGGGCCACACCCTGGGGCCACATACTACTCTCTGCTCCTCACTGTATACACTATACATATATATACATATATATATACAGGCGAGGGCCACACCCTGGGGCTACATACTACTCTCTGCTCCTCATTGTATACACTATACATATATATATATATATATATACAGGCGAGGGCCACACCCTGGGGCCACATACTACTCTCTGCTCCTCACTGTATACACTATACATATATATATATATATATATACAGGCGAGGGCCACACCCTGGGGCCACATACTACTCTCTGCTCCTCACTGTATACACTATACATATATATATATATACAGGCAAGGGCCACACCCTGGGGCCACATACTACTCCCCTCACTGTATACACTATACATATATATATATATACAGGCGAGGGCCACACCCTGGGGCCACATACTACTCTCTGCTCCTCACTGTATACACTATACATATATATATATATACAGGCGAGGGCCACACCCTGGGGCCACATACTACTCTCTGCTCCTCACTGTATACACTATACATATATATATATATACAGGCGAAGGGCCACACCCTGGGGCCACATACTACTCTCTGCTCCTCACTGTATACACTATACATATATATATATATATATATATATATATATACAGGGCGAGGGCCACACCCTGGGGCCACATACTACTCTCTGCTCCTCACTGTATACACTATACATATAAACATATATATACAGGCGAGGGCCACACCCTGGGGCCACATACTACACTCTGCTCCTCACTGTATACACTATACATATATATATACAGGCGGAGGGCCACACCCTGGGGCCACATACTACTCTCTGCTCCTCACTGTATACACTATACATATGTAGGGAACTGCCATTTCTACTAGTATATAATGTATCTGGCTTCTTTGCCCCTGCAGTTTGGCTTCAGAGACCCCAGGCATTTAGTGCAAGTTTTGTTTTGTAAATACAGTGAGTCAGACACATGTGAGGCAGAGCTGCTGGGGGGAGAGATGTGAGCAGAGCTGCTGAGACAGACATGTTATGTCTGGGGGAGTCTAAGAGCCACTTGTTCCTCTTTACTTCACAGTATATAGTTAGGTATGTGTTACCCCCTATATACTCACAGGACCTAGCTAGTAACCGTAGTTAGGGATCCATATATATATATAGTTCAGGGCAGTGATAGGTTAGGCTTCCGAAGGCCAACTAGCTAGTTAGAGGCCCGGTGGCACTAGTAGTTTAGCTGGCAGGTTAAGGACTCAGTGTTAGGGTAGTCAGGCCTGCATCTACTGCCGTCACCGTCGCCCTGTTTGCTGCCTGTGAAGAATCTCACCATCATCATCATCATCTCCTGATCGGCTGTCTGTCATCTCCTGGAAGAATCCGAGGATCCACAGTCATCCACAGGGGCCCCTGCATCTCTTCTGTTGCCTGGAGGTATTGTGCACTGGACTCTTGCTATATATCTATATATATACCCGGGTATATAACCTAAGACGGTTGAGGACTTGCTGGTTGTTGTAGTACTGCTGTGTTCTGAGTATATTGTATGTATGTATTATTACCCTGTTGATTCTTATAAAGCTACTGTTATAACCTTATGTGGTATCTGTATGTATTCTTCAGACTGTGAGATTAGTACAGTGATCCTTGTTAAGGCTACTAACTGTACTTCATGGGTAAGTCCCAGGAAGAGATCCTCCCTGTAATACAGAGGCTCTATCCTGGGTGGAGGCACTGATATATTTCATATATGTTCCCACTCTTCCCTTCAGCGAAGGCTTCAGGTCCCATTATACACACAGGTCAGCGCCAGAGTCTGTTGCGGGAGGGATAATACTCATACCCCCCCCCAAATAGGGCTACATTTGGAGGCACTGCTGAGATTTAGAAGTGGGAATAGTCATTGATATGGAGAAGCGATATAGCTCAGAGGGGAACCTCCCACTAGCTACTACATGGGATTACCGACCTCCTGTTCCTCCCCTGGTTCAGGTAAAGGAAGACCCCCGCTCAGCCAGTTACCCCCCCAGTATGGCCGTCGCTAGCAGTTCCTCTAGTGACAGTGCTATTAGCACTTTAGCCAGGCTGACTGAAATGTTAGCTCAGGGCCTGCAGGCCACTCACTACAAGAAACTAAAAGTATTCTCTGGTAATGTCCCAGTACCACAAGGGGAGGAAAACTTTGAGATATGGAAAGAACATACTCTCCAATGCCTGAAGGAATGGTCTTGCTCTGAAGAAGGCAAGCGGCAGCGTATCAGTGAAAGTTTGCGGTCTCCTGCTGCAGAATTGATCCGCTTGTACAGAGACTCTCATGAAGGAGTGAGTGCATTGGACTATATACAAGTACTGTCTGATCACTTTGAGCCATACTATGACCTTGCCCAGATGGTTGCTGATTACCGAATGGTTCGTCAAAAAGAAGGGGAAAATGTCTCTACTTTTATTAACCGTTTACAGCTACTTCTTTCACGTCTGGTGTACCACGCAGCTATATCTACTTCAGAGGTAGACGCTATGAGAACCAGTCAGTTGGTGAGAGGGTTACAACCTCATCATCCTCTTGCTCAAGTACTCAAGGTCTTACTATCTGATAGAATCCTTCCATTTCCTGACTTAATGAAGTTAGTGAAGAAACAAGAAGCTGACATTAGTTTTAGTACCCCTAAGAAAGCGAAAAGCATCTCTAAAGAAGATGTTGTTCCTAATTCAAACAAGGACAAACCAGCGGAGCGGTCAGAACTTAGACAGTCCGCCACTCCACCCACTGCCACTCAATGGAGGAAGGATGCTAGAACCTGTTATAAATGTGGTCAGACGGGCCATAGTGCCAGACAGTGTACGGAGGACAGTGAGGGATTGAGACACAGTGCTGTCTTCTCTATTCAGAATCAAAGACACCGAAGGAAGGCGGGCCGAGTAAATACCAGAGGCGCTATCGCGGGCTCCAGGTCCGTTGTCAAAGTCACTGTCAATGGTCATGCCGCTCCTGCCCTGTTTGATACAGGATCTCAAGTGACCCTGATTTATCGCTCGTTCTACCAAAAGTATCTGAGGGATATACCTCTTCAGTCTACAGGACAAATGAAATTGTGGGGGGCTTAATTCAGGATCATATCCTGTAGATGGCAGCCTACAAGTAGTTATAGCTGTCCCTGAATTAGAAGATCAGAGTGTCGCTCCCATGAAGATTACGGCTCTTGTCTGTCCTGATACAGGGGATTCTTGTGCAGCTCCTGTGATACTTGGCACTAATTGTCCCGCAGTGCATTATGCTTTTCAGAAGTTTCTTGGAAGAGATTGGAACCCTGCAGCTCAGCCGGTGAATATATCTTCTGATCTTAGAGAACTCTGTGATGCCCTGTCTACTGGCTATCGACATGGAATGGTATATCATATCGGTGAGAGAACCGTGGAAGTTCCTGCCGGTGGGGGAGAGAGTTCTGAGAGTAGCCTCCAGCATTGCTCCCGATTTGCTTGAAGGGGGGAGTTATGTCCTTATGGAAACCCCTGAAGAAATGATTAACCAGAATGGCTGGATGGTGATCCCAGAGAGAAAGGACTGGAGAAATAAAGTGGAGTTATCTACCTGTGTGACAGTGAGGAACTGTTCACCGCATCCGATTGTAATTGGACCATACCAGAATGTGGCCCACTGCTACCCTGTGCTTGGAGTAAATCCATACGCTGAAGTGTGCAGGATTCAAATCCGAGATGCAATCCCTAATCTCAATCTTGACTTGAGTGATCCACATTTACCAGAGGCCTGGAATCAGCGACTGACACAGAAGTTGTCTGAATTATCGGAAGTGTTCTCCATGGATGATATGGATGTAGGTTGTGCTAAAAGTGCTCAACACACTTTCCGATTGACCGATTCTACTCCCTTCCGGGAGCGACCACGGAGAGTTGCTCCAAAGGATGTTGATGAGTTAAGACAGACTCTACAGCAAATGAAAGGTCAGGGGATCATTGTGGACAGTAAGAGCCCCTATGCCTCACCTATTGTGGTGGTAAGAAAAAAATCTGGAGCAATTCGCCTATGTGTGGATTACAGAACTCTGAACCGGAGAACCTTACCTGATCAGTATACACTGCCGAGAATTGAAGAAGCTCTGGAAGCTCTGAATGGAAACTGTTGGTTCACAGTGCTGGACCTAAGATCGGGATACTATCAAGTCCCAATGGCACCTGAGGATCAGGAAAAGACAGCCTTCATATGCCCCTTGGGTTTCTTTCCAGTTCACTCGTATGCCGCAAGGTACAAAAGGTGCGCCAGCAACGTTCCAAAGGTTGATGGAAAGAGTGTTAGGTGATTTAGTGCCCCGGGAATGCCTTGTATATCTTGATGACATTATTGTGTTTGGAAAGACGCTGGAAGAACATGAAGAACGACTCATGAGAGTACTCCATCGCTTAAAAGAAGAGGGGCTGAAGTTGTCGGCTGACAAATGTAAATTTTGTAGATCTTCGGTCACTTATGTAGGTCATATTGTTTCTGCTGAAGGAGTTGCTATCGATCCTGGTAAGATTGAAGCTGTGGTGAATTGGCCCCGACCGCAAAATATTACGGAGTTGCAATCTTTCTTGGGGTTTTGTGGATTCTATCGACGATTTGTGGAAGGATATTCAAAAATTGCTCGAGCCCTCCTCGACCTGTTGAAGAGTGATGCAGGAGATCCGGGAAAGAAGAAAGGGTCTTCCAAAAGCCTTTTTGGCGATAGGTGGACTGCGGATTGTGAAGAAGCATTTAAGTTGTTGAAGAAGAAATTGACAGAAGCTCCCGTTCTGGCTTATGCTGATGCACATAAGCCATATGTGCTACATGTAGATGCCAGCTTTGAAGGATTAGGTGGCGTGCTGCACCAAGAATACCCGGCCGGGTTACGGCCCATAGCTTTCATAAGTCGAAGTCTTTCTCCCAGCGAGAAAAATTATCCAGTACATAAATTGGAGTTTTTGGCGCTCAAGTGGGCCATTGTTGATAAATTACATGACTATTTATACGGAGCCACGTTTGAAGTAAGAACAGACAACAATCCACTGACATACGTTTTGTCAACCGCTAAACTCGATGCTACCCCCCCCCCCCCCCCCCCCCCCCCCCCCCCACCCACCACCCCACACCCACAAAAACCCCCCCCCCCCCCCAAAGGCCGGCGCCCCCCACAACCCCCCCACCCCCACCCCCCCCCCCGAGAGAAGAAGAAGAGAAAGAAGAACCACCACCCCCAGCCCGGGGTTTTTCCCCCCCCCCCCCCTGCTTTAAACACCCCCCCCCCCTTTCCCAAACCCCCCCTTTTTACCCCTATTGGGGGGGGTCCCCACGCTGTACCAGACATGTTTGCCTACCCTGCCGCTTTAGGATCCTTTGAGAGTTGTTCTATATCTTCAAAGCGAATGATCTGGAGTCAAAAGACTGATCCTTTAATTGGACCTCTTTATCAAGCAGTGAGTTCTCAAGACAGAGAAATGTTAAAGACATCCCTACCCTCTGAATGCAGTCAACTTCTACGAGATTGGGAGAAGTTTGAAATAGACAATGGCCTACTTTATCGTGTGGTGCTGTATCATGATCACCCTGGAAGGCGCCAACTAGTTATTCCAAGCTGCTTTCAGAAGATGATTTTCCGAAGTCTGCATGATTATCATGGTCATTTGGGACCTGAGAAGACTTATGGCCTAATACAAGACCGATTCTACTGGCCCAAAATGAGAGATACCGTGACTCGTCTGTGTAGGTGCTGTCGCAGATGTTTGCAGAGGAAGACTGTCCCGGTTCGAGCGGCCTTCATGGGACACTTGAAGAGTTCGGGCCCCATGGATCTTGTCTGCATAGACTTCCTTTGTATTGACAACGACTCCAGAG
>CAMRHE010000780.1:365000-487693 GCA_947044405.1 Leptodactylus fallax | reverse complement strand
CACCACACAGGAAGATCCTCTATATACTACACCACACAGGACACATCCTCTATATACTACACCACACAGGACAGATCCTCTATATACTGCACCACACAGGACAGATCCTCTATATACTACACCACACAGGAGAGATCCTCTATATACTACACCACACAGGAGGAGATCCTCTATATACTACACCACACAGGAGAGATCCTCTATATACTACACCACACAGGAGAGATCCTCTATATACTACACCACACAGGACAGATCCTCTATATACTACACCGCACAGGACAGATCCTCTATATGCTACACCACACAGGACAGATCCTCTATATACTACACCACACAGGACAGATCCTCTATATACTACACCACACAGGAGAGATCCTCTATATACTACACCGCACAGGACAGATCCTCTATATACTACACCGCACAGGAGAGATCCTCTATATACTACACCGCACAGGAGAGATCCTCTATATACTACACCACACAGGAGAGATCCTCTATATACTACACCACACAGGACAGATCCTCTATATACTACACCACACAGGAGAGATCCTCTATATACTACACCACACAGGAGAGATCCTCTATATACTACACCACACAGGAGAGATCCTCTATATACTACACCACACAGGAGAGATCCTCTATATACTACACCACACAGGAGAGATCCTCTATATACTACACCGCACAGGAGAGATCCTCTATATACTACACCACACAGGACAGATCCTCTATATACTACACCACACAGGAGAGATCCTCTATATACTACACCGCACAGGAGAGATCCTCTATATACTACACCACACAGGAGAGATCCTCTATATACTACACCACACAGGACAGATCCTCTATATACTACACCGCACAGGACAGATCCTCTATATACTACACCACACAGGACAGATCCTCTATATACTACACCACACAGGAGAGATCCTCTATATACTACACCACACAGGAGAGATCCTCTATATACTACACCACACAGGAGAGATCCTCTATATACTACACCACACAGGAGAGATCCTCTATATACTACACCACACAGGACAGATCCTCTATATACTACACCACACAGGAGAGATCCTCTATATACTACACCGGGACAGATCCTCTATATACTACACCACACAGGAGAGATCCTCTATATACTACACCACACAGGAGAGATCCTCTATATGCTACACCGCACAGGACAGATCCTCTATATACTACACCACACAGGAGAGATCCTCTATATACTACACCGCACAGGAGAGATCCTCTATATACTACACCACACAGGAGAAAGGACAGATCCTCTATATACTACACCACACAGGACAGATCCTCTCTATACTACACCACACAGGACAGATCCTCTATATACTACACCACACAGGAGAGATCTTCTATATACTACACCGCACAGGAGAGATCCTCTATATACTACACCATACAGGAGAGATCCTTATATACTACACCACACAGGACAGATCCTCTATATACTACACCGCACAGGGAGGCAGATCCTCTATATACTACACCGCACAGGACAGATCCTCTATATACTACACCACACAGGACAGATCCTCTATATACTACACCACACAGGACAGATCCTCTATATACTACACCACACAGGAGAGATCCTCTATATACTACACCGCACAGGAGAGATCCTCTATATACTACACCGCACAGGAGAGATCCTCTATATACTACACCACACAGGACAGATCCTCTATATACTACACCGCACAGGACAGATCCTCTATATACTACACCACACAGGAGAGATCCTCTATATACTACACCACACAGGAGAGATCCTCTATATACTACACCACACAGGAGAGATCCTCTATACACTACACCACACAGGAGAGATCCTCTATATACTACACCACACAGGACAGATCCTCTATATACTACACCACACAGGAGAGATCCTCTATATACTACACCACACAGGAGAGATCCTCTATATACTACACCACACAGGAGAGAGGAGATCCTCTATATACTACACCGCACAGGAGAGATCCTCTATATACTACACCGCACAGGACAGATCCTCTATATACTACACCACACAGGACAGATCCTCTATATACTACACCACACAGGAGAGATCCTCTATATACTACACCGCACAGGAGAGATCCTCATATACTACACGATCTCTATATACTACACCACACAGGAGAGATCCTCTATATACTACACCACACAGGAGAGATCCTCTATATACTACACCACACAGGACAGATCCTCTATATACTACACCGCACAGGAGAGATCCTCTATATACTACACCACACAGGACAGATCCTCTATATACTACACCGCACAGGAGAGAGGAAGTCCTCTATATACTACACCGCACAGGAGAGATCCTCTATATACTACACCGCACAGGACAGATCCTCTATATACTACACCACACAGGACAGATCCTCTATATACTACACCACACAGGAGAGATCCTCTATATACTACACCACACAGGAGAGATCCTCTATATACTACACCACACAGGACAGATCCTCTATATACTACACCGCACAGGAGAGATCCTCTATATACTACACCACACAGGAGAGAGGACAGATCCTCTATATACTACACCGCACAGGAGAGATCCTCTATATACTACACCACACAGGACAGATCCTCTATATACTACACCACACAGGAGAGATCCTCTATATACTACACCGCACAGGAGAGATCCTCTATATACTACACCATACAGGAGAGATCCTCTATATGCTACACCGCACAGGAGAGATCCTCTATATACTACACCACACAGGACAGATCCTCTATATACTACACCACACAGGACAGATCCTCTATATACTACACCACACAGGAGAGATCCTCTATATACTACACCACACAGGAGAGATCCTCTATATACTACACCACACAGGAGAGATCCTCTATATACTACACCACACAGGAGAGATCCTCTATATACTACACCACACAGGAGAGAGGACAGATCCTCTATATACTACACCGCACAGGAGAGATCCTCTATATACTACACCGCACAGGAGAGAGGACAGATCCTCTATATACTACACCACACAGGACGGATCCTCTATATACTACACCACACAGGAGAGATCCTCTATATACTACACCACACAGGAGAGATCCTCTATATACTACACCACACAGGAGAGATCCTCTATATACTACACCACACAGGACGGATCCTCTATATACTACACCACACAGGAGAGATCCTCTATATACTACACCACACAGGACAGATCCTCTATATACTACACCACACAGGAGAGATCCTCTATATACTACACCACACAGGACAGATCCTCTATATACTACACCATACAGGACAGATCCTCTATATACTACACCACACAGGACAGATCCTCTATATACTACACCACACAGGAGAGATCCTCTATATACTACACCATACAGGACAGATCCTCTATATACTACACCACACAGGACAGATCCTCTATATACTACACCACACAGGAGAGATCCTCTATATACTACACCACACAGGACAGATCCTCTATATACTACACCACACAGGAGAGATCCTCTATATACTACACCACACAGGAGAGATCCTCTATATACTACACCGCACAGGAGAGATCCTCTATATACTACACCGCACAGGACAGATCCTCTATATACTACACCACACAGGACAGATCCTCTATATACTACACCTGATCCTCTATATACTACACCACACAGGAGAGATCCTCTATATACTACACCACACAGGAGAGATCCTCTATATACTACACCACACAGGACAGATCCTCTATATACTACACCGCACAGGAGAGATCCTCTATATACTACACCACACAGGACAGATCCTCTATATACTACACCACACAGGAGAGAGGACAGATCCTCTATATACTACACCGCACAGGACAGATCCTCTATATACTACACAGGACAGATCCTCTATATACTACACCACACAGGACAGATCCTCTATATACTACACCACACAGGAGAGATCCTCTATATACTACACCACACAGGAGAGATCCTCTATATACTACACCACACAGGACAGATCCTCTATATACTACACCGCACAGGAGAGATCCTCTATATACTACACCACACAGGAGAGAGGACAGTCCTCTATATACTACACCGCACAGGAGAGATCCTCTATATACTACACCACACAGGACAGATCCTCTATATACTACACCACACAGGAGAGATCCTCTATATACTACACCGCACAGGAGAGATCCTCTATATACTACACCACACAGGAGAGATCCTCTATATGCTACACCGCACAGGAGAGATCCTCTATATACTACACCACACAAGACAGATCCTCTATATACTACACCACACAGGACAGATCCTCTATATACTACACCACACAGGAGAGATCCTCTATATACTACACCACACAGGAGAGATCCTCTATATACTACACCACACAGGAGAGATCCTCTATATACTACACCACACAGGAGGGATCCTCTATATACTACACCACACAGGAGAGAGGACAGATCCTCTATATACTACACCGCACAGGAGAGATCCTCTATATACTACACCGCACAGGAGAGGGACAGATCCTCTATATACTACACCACACAGGACGGATCCTCTATATACTACACCACACAGGAGAGATCCTCTATATACTACACCACACAGGAGAGATCCTCTATATAATACACCACACAGGAGAGATCCTCTATATACTACACCACACAGGACGGATCCTCTATATACTACACCACACAGGAGAGATCCTCTATATACTACACCACACAGGACAGATCCTCTATATACTACACCACACAGGAGAGATCCTCTATATACTACACCACACAGGACAGATCCTCTATATACTACACCACACAGGACAGATCCTCTATATACTACACCACACAGGACAGATCCTCTATATACTATACCACACAGGAGAGATCCTCTATATACTACACCATACAGGACAGATCCTCTATATACTACACCACACAGGACAGATCCTCTATATACTACACCACACAGGAGAGATCCTCTATATACTACACCACACAGGACAGATCCTCTATATACTACACCACACAGGAGAGATCCTCTATATACTACACCACACAGGAGAGATCCTCTATATACTACACCGCACAGGAGAGATCCTCTATATACTACACCGCACAGGAGAGAGGACAGATCCTCTACATACTACACCGCACAGGAGAGATCCTTTATATACTACACCACACAGGAGAGATCCTCTATATACTACACCTCACAGGAGAGATCCTCTATATACTACACCACAGAGGAGAGATCCTCTATATACTACACCACACAGGACAGATCCTCTATATACTACACCACACAGGAGAGATCCTCTATATACTACACCACACAGGAGAGATCCTCTATATACTACACCTCACAGGAGAGATCCTCTATATACTACACCACAGAGGAGAGATCCTCTATATACTACACCACACAGGACAGATCCTCTATATACTACACCACACAGGAGAGATCCTCTATATACTACACCACACAGGAGAGATCCTCTATATACTACACCACACAGGACAGATCCTCTATATACTACACCGCACAGGAGAGATCCTCTATATACTACACCACACAGGAGAGAGGACAGATCCTCTATATACTACACCGCACAGGAGAGATCCTCTATATACTACACCACACAGGACAGATCCTCTATATACTACACCACACAGGAGAGATCCTCTATATACTACACCGCACAGGAGAGATCCTCTATATACTACACCATACAGGAGAGATCCTCTATATGCTACACCGCACAGGAGAGATCCTCTATATACTACACCACACAAGACAGATCCTCTATATACTACACCACACAGGACAGATCCTCTATATACTACACCACACAGGAGAGATCCTCTATATACTACACCACACAGGAGAGATCCTCTATATACTACACCACACAGGAGAGATCCTCTATATACTACACCACACAGGAGAGATCCTCTATATACTACACCACACAGGAGAGAGGACAGATCCTCTATATACTACACCGCACAGGAGAGATCCTCTATATACTACACCGCACAGGAGAGAGGACAGATCCTCTATATACTACACCACACAGGACGGATCCTCTATATACTACACCACACAGGAGAGATCCTCTATATACTACACCACACAGGAGAGATCCTCTATATACTACACCACACAGGAGAGATCCTCTATATACTACACCACACAGGAGAGATCCTCTGTATACTACACCACACAGGACGGATCCTCTATATACTACACCACACAGGAGAGATCCTCTATATACTACACCACACAGGACAGATCCTCTATATACTACACCACACAGGAGAGATCCTCTATATACTACACCACACAGGACAGATCCTCTATATACTACACCATACAGGACAGATCCTCTATATACTACACCACACAGGACAGATCCTCTATATACTACACCACACAGGAGAGATCCTCTATATACTACACCATACAGGACAGATCCTCTATATACTACACCGCACAGGAGAGATCCTCTATATACTACACCGCACAGGAGAGAGGACAGATCCTCTATATACTACACCACACAGGACAGATCCTCTATATACTACACCACACAGGAGAGATCCTCTATATACTACACCACACAGGACAGATCCTCTATATACTACACCACACAGGACAGATCCTCTATATACTACACCACACAGGAGAGATCCTCTATATACTACACCGCACAGGAGAGATCCTCTATATACTACACCGCACAGGAGAGAGGACAGATCCTCTACATACTACACCGCACAGGAGAGATCCTTTATATACTACACCACACAGGAGAGATCCTCTATATACTACACCACACAGGAGAGATCCTCTATATACTACACCACAGAGGAGAGATCCTCTATATACTACACCACACAGGACAGATCCTCTATATACTACACCACACAGGAGAGATCCTCTATATACTACACCACACAGGAGAGATCCTCTATATACTACACCTCACAGGAGAGATCCTCTATATACTACACCACAGAGGAGAGATCCTCTATATACTACACCACACAGGACAGATCCTCTATATACTACACCACACAGGACAGATCCTCTATATACTACACCGCACAGGAGAGATCCTCTATATACTACACCACACAGGACAGATCCTCTATATACTACACCGCACAGGACAGATCCTCTATATACTACACCGCACAGGACAGATCCTCTATATACTACACCACACAGGACAGATCCTCTATATACTACACCACACAGGACAGATCCTCTATATACTACACCACACAGGAGAGATCCTCTATATACTACACCACACAGGACAGATCCTCTATATACTACACCACACAGGAGAGATCCTCTATATACTACACCACACAGGAGGAGCAGATCCTCTATATACTACACCGCACAGGAGAGAGGACAGATCCTCTATATACTACACCACACAGGACAGATCCTCTATATACTACACCGCACAGGACAGATCCTCTATATACTACACCGCACAGGACAGATCCTCTATATACTACACCACACAGGACAGATCCTCCATATACTACACCTCACAGGAGAGATCCTCTATATACTACACCACACAGGACAGATCCTCTATATACTACACCACACAGGAGAGATCCTCTATATACTACACCGCACAGGAGAGAGAGATCCTCTATATACTACACCACACAAGACAGATCCTCTATATACTACACCACACAGGACAGATCCTCTATATACTACACCACACAGGAGAGATCCTCTATATACTACACCACACAGGAGAGATCCTCTATATACTACACCACACAGGAGAGATCCTCTATATACTACACCACACAGGAGAGATCCTCTATATACTACACCACACAGGAGAGAGGACAGATCCTCTATATACTACACCGCACAGGAGAGATCCTCTATATACTACACCGCACAGGAGAGAGGACAGATCCTCTATATACTACACCACACAGGACGGATCCTCTATATACTACACCACACAGGAGAGATCCTCTATATACTACACCACACAGGAGAGATCCTCTATATACTACACCACACAGGAGAGATCCTCTATATACTACACCACACAGGACGGATCCTCTATATACTACACCACACAGGAGAGATCCTCTATATACTACACCACACAGGACAGATCCTCTATATACTACACCACACAGGAGAGATCCTCTATATACTACACCACACAGGACAGATCCTCTATATACTACACCATACAGGACAGATCCTCTATATACTACACCACACAGGACAGATCCTCTATATACTACACCACACAGGAGAGATCCTCTATATACTACACCACACAGGACAGATCCTCTATATACTACACCACACAGGACAGATCCTCTATATACTACACCACACAGGAGAGATCCTCTATATACTACACCACACAGGACAGATCCTCTATATACTACACCACACAGGAGAGATCCTCTATATACTACACCACACAGGAGAGATCCTCTATATACTACACCGCACAGGAGAGATCCTCTATATACTACACCGCACAGGAGAGAGGACAGATCCTCTACATACTACACCGCACAGGAGAGATCCTCTATATACTACACCACACAGGAGAGATCCTCTATATACTACACCTCACAGGACAGATCCTCTATATACTACACCACACAGGACAGATCCTCTATATACTACACCACACAGGAGAGATCCTCTATATACTACACCACACAGGAGAGATCCTCTATATACTACACCTCACAGGAGAGATCCTCTATATACTACACCACACAGGAGAGATCCTCTATATACTACACCACACAGGACAGATCCTCTATATACTACACCACACAGGACAGATCCTCTATATACTACACCGCACAGGAGATATCCTCTATATACTACACCACACAGGACAGATCCTCTATATACTACACCGCACAGGACAGATCCTCTATATACTACACCGCACAGGACAGATCCTCTATATACTACACCACACAGGACAGATCCTCTATATACTACACCACACAGGACAGATCCTCTATATACTACACCACACAGGAGAGATCCTCTATATACTACACCACACAGGACAGATCCTCTATATACTACACCACACAGGAGAGATCCTCTATATACTACACCACACAGGACAGATCCTCTATATACTACACCGCACAGGAGAGAGACAGATCCTCTATATACTACACCACACAGGACAGATCCTCTATATACTACACCGCACAGGACAGATCCTCTATATACTACACCGCACAGGACAGATCCTCTATATACTACACCGCACAGGACAGATCCTCTATATACTACACCACACAGGAGAGATCCTCTATATACTACACCACACAGGACAGATCCTCTATATACTACACCACACAGGAGAGATCCTCTATATACTACACCGCACAGGACAGATCCTCTATATACTACACCACACAGGAGAGATCCTCTATATACTACACCGCACAGGAGAGAGGACAGATCCTCTATATACTACACCGCACAGGACAGATCCTCTATATACTACACCACACAGGACAGATCCTCTATATACTACACCACACAGGAGAGATCCTCTATATACTACACCACACAGGACAGATCCTCTATATACTACACCACACAGGAGAGATCCTCTATATACTACACCACACAGGAGAGATCCTCTATATACTACACCGCACAGGAGAGATCCTCTATATACTACACCACACAGGAGAGATCCTCTATATACTACACCACACAGGACAGATCCTCTATATACTACACCACACAGGACAGATCCTCTATATACTACACCACACAGGACAGATCCTCTATATACTACACCACACAGGAGAGATCCTCTATATACTACACCACACAGGACAGATCCTCTATATACTACACCACACAGGAGAGATCCTCTATATACTACACCACACAGGAGAGATCCTCTATATACTACACCGCACAGGAGAGATCCTCTATATACTACACCGCACAGGAGAGAGGCAGATCCTCTATATACTACACCGCACAGGAGAGATCCTCTATATACTACACCACACAGGAGAGATCCTCTATATACTACACCGCACAGGAGAGATCCTCTATATACTACACCACACAGGAGAGATCCTCTATATACTACACCACACAGGACAGATCCTCTATATACTACACCACACAGGAGAGATCCTCTATATACTACACCGCACAGGAGAGATCCTCTATATACTACACCACACAGGACAGATCCTCTATATACTACACCGCACAGGAGAGATCCTCTATATACTACACCACACAGGAGAGATCCTCTATATACTACACCACACAGGAGAGATCCTCTATATACTACACCATACAGGAGAGATCCTCTATATACTACACCACACAGGACAGATCCTCTATATACTACACCACACAGGAGAGATCCTCTATATACTACACCACACAGGACAGATCCTCTATATACTACACCGCACAGGAGAGAGGACAGATCCTCTATATACTACACCACACAGGAGAGATCCTCTATATACTACACCACACAGGAGAGATCCTCTATATACTACACCACACAGGACAGATCCTCTATATACTACACCACACAGGAGAGATCCTCTATATACTACACCACACAGGACAGATCCTCTATATACTACACCGCACAGGAGAGAGGACAGATCCTCTATATACTACACCACACAGGACAGATCCTCTATATACTACACCGCACAGGAGAGAGGCAGATCCTCTATATACTACACCGCACAGGAGAGATCCTCTATATACTACACCACACAGGAGAGATCCTCTATATACTACACCTCACAGGAGAGATCCTCTATATACTACACCACAGAGGAGAGATCCTCTATATACTACACCACACAGGACAGATCCTCTATATACTACACCACACAGGAGAGATCCTCTATATACTACACCACACAGGAGAGATCCTCTATATACTACACCTCACAGGAGAGATCCTCTATATACTACACCACAGAGGAGAGATCCTCTATATACTACACCACACAGGACAGATCCTCTATATACTACACCACACAGGACAGATCCTCTATATACTACACCACACAGGAGAGATCCTCTATATACTACACCACACAGGAGAGATCCTCTATATACTACACCGCACAGGACAGATCCTCTATATACTACACCACACAGGACAGATCCTATATATACTACACCACACAGGACAGATCCTCTATATACTACACCACACAGGACAGATCCTCTATATACTACACCATACAGGAGAGATCCTCTATATACTACACCACACAGGACAGATCCTCTATATACTACACCACACAGGAGAGATCCTCTATATACTACACCACACAGGACAGATCCTCTATATACTACACCGCACAGGAGAGAGGACAGATCCTCTATATACTACACCACACAGGACAGATCCTCTATATACTACACCGCACAGGACAGATCCTCTATATACTACACCGCACAGGAGAGATCCTCTATATACTACACCACACAGGACAGATCCTCTATATACTACACCACACAGGAGAGATCCTCTATATACTACACCACACAGGAGAGATCCTCTATATACTACACCACACAGGAGAGATCCTCTATATACTACACCGCACAGGAGAGATCCTCTATATACTACACCACACAGGAGAGATCCTCTATATACTACACCATACAGGAGAGATCCTCTATATACTACACCACACAGGACAGATCCTCTATATACTACACCACACAGGAGAGATCCTCTATATACTACACCACACAGGACAGATCCTCTATATACTACACCACACAGGAGAGAGGACAGATCCTCTATATACTACACCACACAGGAGAGATCCTCTATATACTACACCACACAGGAGAGAGGACAGATCCTCTACATACTACACCGCACAGGAGAGATCCTTTATATACTACACCACACAGGAGAGATCCTCTATATACTACACCACACAGGAGAGATCCTCTATATACTACACCACAGAGGAGAGATCCTCTATATACTACACCACACAGGAGAGATCCTCTATATACTACACCACACAGGAGAGATCCTCTATATACTACACCACACAGGAGAGATCCTCTATATACTACACCACACAGGAGAGATCCTCTATATACTACACCACAGAGGAGAGATCCTCTATATACTACACCACACAGGACAGATCCTCTATATACTACACCACACAGGACAGATCCTCTATATACTACACCGCACAGAAGAGATCCTCTATATACTACACCACACAGGACAGATCCTCTATATACTACACCGCACAGGAGAGATCCTCTATATACTACACCGCACAGGACAGATCCTCTATATACTACACCACACAGGACAGATCCTCTATATACTACACCGCACAGGACAGATCCTCTATATACTACACCACACAGGAGAGATCCTCTATATACTACACCACACAGGACAGATCCTCTATATACTACACCACACAGGAGAGATCCTCTATATACTACACCACACAGGACAGATCCTCTATATACTACACCGCACAGGAGAGAGGCAGATCCTCTATATACTACACCACACAGGACAGATCCTCTATATACTACACCGCACAGGACAGATCCTCTATATACTACACCGCACAGGACAGATCCTCTATATACTACACCACACAGGAGGCAGATCCTCTATATACTACACCACACAGGAGAGATCCTCTATATACTACACCACACAGGACAGATCCTCTATATACTACACCACACAGGAGAGATCCTCTATATACTACACCGCACAGGAGAGATCCTCTATATACTACACCACACAGGAGAGATCCTCTATATACTACACCTCACAGGAGAGATCCTCTATATACTACACCACAGAGGAGAGATCCTCTATATACTACACCACACAGGACAGATCCTCTATATACTACACCACACAGGAGAGATCCTCTATATACTACACCACACAGGACGGATCCTCTATATACTACACCACACAGGACAGATCCTCTATATACTACACCGCACAGGACAGATCCTCTATATACTACACCACATAGGACAGATCCTCTATATACTACACCACACAGGACAGATCCTCTATATACTACACCCCACAGGAGGGGCAGATCCTCTATATACTACACCACACAGGAGAGATCCTCTATATACTACACCACACAGGACAGATCCTCTATATACTACACCACACAGGAGAGATCCTCTATATACTACACCACACAGGAGAGATCCTCTATATACTACACCGCACAGGAGAGAGGCAGATCCTCTATATACTACACCACACAGGACAGATCCTCTATATACTACACCACACAGGACAGATCCTCTATATACTACACCGCACAGGACAGATCCTCTATATACTACACCACACAGGACAGATCCTCTATATACTACACCACACAGGAGAGATCCTCTATATACTACACCACACAGGACAGATCCTCTATATACTAAACCACACAGGAGAGCCGTTCCCAAATTCACATACATTGGAGCAGATAAACTAATCCTTTGTATCTCTTAGAGAGTGCAGGGTTACACTAGACAGTATTATACTTCACCAGATTTATCACGGTGATTCTCTTGGATAATCTGAGATACTTTTACACGTTCTAATCTAACTTTACACCACTTATCATTTGGTTTTGTTTCCAACAAAATGTTGGCACAACAATTTGGAGTAATGGGCAATATCTTGGCACAACTTCCAAAATTTTGGCAAAATTTCTTCCTCAGAGCTTAGCATATTAAGCCACACGCTTCATTGTCCACAAAAAGGGGAGTGAGGTTTTAGTTTTTGGTATTTTTCTGTTTGATTCTTTGTATAAAAAATTTGGATTCTGACTGTAAGTTTTTGGTAGATTCTTCTTAAATGTGAAACAAAAAAGATGTAAAATGTAAAGAATATGATTTTCTCTTGCAGAACTTCATTGCACTGGTTGCTTGTGGTGACGTCTGCTTGTCTGACTTCTCTCTCCACCTACCTTAATTTTCTCCCATTCCTCGCAGCACCCTGGCACTGACACTTAATCAGTTTTTCAGCTTGGCTTACCTAGGCCATGTTCCAGCCGCTACCACGTGTCTCACCATCTGTGCCTGCTCTCACTCTCGTGCTTGTATTGCCCTGGCCAGTTACTTCCCAATTGTTCCTCAATCCTTCACTGCTACATCTCCGGCCCACTCTTCACATGGAGTGAAATTTTGGAGGCATATATCCACTTGGATACTCTCTAACATGGGAACATCATTGTAGTATATCTTCGTCTCTGTATTCTTACATCGGTCCCAGAGCCTTGTTTGCCAAGTCCTGGATTAGTCACTCCTTGCCCAACTCTGGATGTAGCACCTGGGGCTGCAGATCCACATGATCATTGTGAGGGACCGTGCCCAGATAACACCAGAAGGGCAACAAAAGACGACAAACTCACCAACTTGAATTGATTTTGGTGACAATAGTTTCCTGTCCCCAGGTCTGAACAGTCCAATGACATCCATCATCTGATCGGCGCTGTCACCATGTGTGATAATCCCAATGACACCTCCCTCACCATCATCTGATCAGCGCTGTCACCATGTGTGATAATCCTAATGACATCCATCATCTGATCGGCGCTGTCACCGGGTGTGATAATCCCAATGACATCCATCATCCGATCGGCGCTGTCACCGGGTGTGATAATCCCAATGACATCCATCATCTGATCGGCGCTGTCACCATGTGTGATAATCCTAATGACATCCATCATCTGATCGGCGCTGTCACCGGGTGTGATAATCCCAATGACATCCATCATCTGATCGGCGCTGTCACCAGGTGATAATCCCAATGACATCCATCATCTGATCGGCGCTGTCACCATGTGTGATAATCCTAATGACATCCATCATCTGATCGGCGCTGTCACCGGGTGTGATAATCCCAATGACATCCATCATCTGATCGGCGCTGTCACCGGGTGTGATAATCCCAATGACATACATCATCTGATCGGCGCTGTCACCGGGTGTGATAATCCCAATGACATCCATCATCTGATCGGCGCTGTCACTGGGTGTGATAATCCCAATGACATCCATCATCAGACCATAATCTGCGTTAACACTATCAGAGTTTATATCCAATGATTGAATGGATTCAGATAAACAAAACTCTGCAATGCTCAGGGTGACATCACTAATCAGATGATGTCATTGGGCTGTTCAGACCTGATGATAGCTTCTCTTTAAAGGGGTTTTCCAACCCTTAACAGTCAGATCTTGCAGATTCTAAATGACTACAAGTCACTTGTCGTACGCCTAGCACTGACATTCCTGACATATGGTCGCACCCTGTTTACACTGGCAGCGCAGATACTACAAGTTAACAAGCTGCCGGTGTACAACAGACACAGGACGGGACGAAGGATCTTCATAGTTTGGACATTTTGATGTGTTTTTTTGTGTTTGATACTTCTGGTTGTTGTAGTTATTATTTGCCATGATGTGCAGTATTACTCGATGCCGCTTGTGTTACCTGTCTGGGTGTGAGCGCCGTTGAGGATAATCCCCTATTATAATCCAGAATAGCTGATCCAGGCGTGTTAGTTTCCCCAGCCAGAATTTCACAATGACAATCAGGAATAAAAAATTAGTGCAGAAGAAAAGTAAAAAGCAGATTTCAACTTTCATTGATTCTCTATGGTAACTGCATTGTTCTAGTTTATAACACAGTACAAAAGGTTACTGCAGACCGCAACCTTAAAGGGGTTTTTTTTTTTGGTACTTTTTAACTGACGACCTATCCTGTATGGGGCATTTTACTCTCAGGAGCTGCTATGTGAGCATTATACTGTGTGTGGGCCACTAAGGAGGCTCTGTATTGTGTGAGGGGCACTATGGGGACATTATACAGTACAATGTGAGGCCACTGAGGGGTATTGGGGGGGGTTTGGGGCGGGGGGGGGTATTATACTGTGTGTGGGCCACTAAGGAGGCTCTGTATTGTGTGAGGGGCACTATGGGGACATTATACAGTACAATGTGAGGCCGCTGAGGGGTATTATACTGTGTGTGGGCCACTAAGGAGGCTCTGTATTGTGTGAGGGGCACTATGGGGACATTATACAGTACAATGTGAGGCCACTGAGGGGTATTGTACTGTGTGTGGGCCACTAAGGAGGCTCTGTATTGTGTGAGGGCACTATGGGGACATTATACAGTACAATGTGAGGGAGGGGTTAGGGGGGCCACTGAGGGGTATTATACTGTGTGTGGGCCACTAAGGGGAGGCTCTGTATTGTGTGAGGGGGGGCACGTATGGGGACATTATACAGTGGACAAGGGGGTGTGAGGGCCGGGGACTGAGGGGTATTATACTGTGTGTGGGCCACTAAGGAGGCTCTGTATTGTGTGAGGGCACTATGGGGACATTATACAGTACAATGTGAGGCCACTGAGGGGTATTATACTGTGTGTGGGCCACTAAGGAGGCTCTGTATTGTGTGGGGGGCACTGAGGGCGCGGGGGCCCGGGCCCCGCGGGGGCCCAGGGGGCTCTGTGGGGGGCCATGGGGACATTATGCAGTACAATGTGAGGCCGCTGAGGGGTATTATACTGTGTGTGGGCCACTAAGGAGGCTCTGTATTGTGTGAGGGCACTATGGGGACATTATACAGTACAATGTGAGGCCACTGAGGGGTATTATACTGTGTGTGGGCCACTAAGGAGGCTCTGTATTGTGTGAGGGGCACTATGGGGACATTATACAGTACAATGTGAGGCCACTGAGGGGTATTATACTGTGTGTGGGCCACTAAGGAGGCTCTGTACTGTGTGGGCAGGGGGCTCTGTGGATTGTGTGGGGGCACTATGGGGACATTATACTGTCATGTGTGGGGCCACTAAGGAGGCTCTGTATTGTGTGAGGGCACTATGGGGACATTATACGCTGTACAACGGGTGAGGCCGCTGAGGGGTATTTACTGTGTGGGGCCACTAAGGGGGCCTCTGTTTTGTGGGGGGCACTATGGGGACATTATACAGTACAATGTGAGGCCGCTGAGGGGTATTATACTGTGTGTGGGCCACTAAGGAGGCTCTGTACTGTGTGGGGAGCACTGAGGGGACATTATGCAGTGTGGGGCCACTAAGGTGACATTACACTGCATGGGGGCCACTAAGGAGGCTCTGTATTGTGTGAGGGGCACTATGGGGACATTATACAGTACAATGTGAGGCCACTGAGGGGTATTATACTGTGTGTGGGCCACTAAGGAGGCTCTGTATTGGTGAGGGCACTGTGGGGACATTATACACTACAATGTGGGCCGCTGAGGGGTACTATCGTGTGGGGGCCCCCGGAGGCCTGTATTGTGTGAGGGCACTATGGGGACATTATACAGTACAATGTGAGGCCACTGAGGGGTATTATACTGTGTGTGGGCCACTAAGGAGGCTCTGTATTGTGTGAGGGGCACTATGGGGACATTATACAGTACAATGTGAGGCCGCTGAGGGGTATTATACTGTGTGTGGGCCACTAAGGAGGCTCTGTATTGTGTGAGGGCACTATGGGGACATTATACAGTACAATGTGAGGCCGCTGAGGGGTATTATACTGTGTGTGGGCCACTAAGGAGGCCGGTGGGGGGGTTGCTGTGTGGGGTGGGGCCACTAAGGAGGCTCTGTATTGTGTGAGGGGCACTATGGGGACATTATACAGTACAATGTGAGGCCGCTGAGGGGTATTATACTGTGTGTGGGCCACTAAGGAGGCTCTGTATTGTGTGAGGGGCACTATGGGGACATTATACAGTACAATGTGAGGCCACTGAGGGGTATTATACTGTGTGTGGGCCACTAAGGAGGCTCTGTACTGTGTGGGGAGCACTGAGAGGACATTATGCAGTGTGGGGCCACTAAGGTGACATTACACTGCATGGGGGCCACTAAGGAGGCTCTGTATTGTGTGAGGGGCACTATGGGGACATTATACAGTACAATGTGAGGCCGCTGAGGGGTATTATACTGTGTGTGGGCCACTAAGGAGGCTCTGTATTGTGTGAGGGGCACTATGGGGACATTATACAGTACAATGTGAGGCCACTGAGGGGTATTATACTGTGTGTGGGCCACTAAGGAGGCTCTGTATTGTGTGAGGGGCACTATGGGGACATTATACAGTACAATGTGAGGCCACTGAGGGGTATTATACTGTGTGTGGGCCACTAAGGAGGCTCTGTACTGTGTGGGGAGCACTGAGAGGACATTATGCAGTGTGGGGCCACTAAGGTGACATTACACTGCATGGGGGCCACTAAGGAGGCTCTGTATTGTGTGAGGGGCACTATGGGGACATTATACAGTACAATGTGAGGCCGCTGAGGGGTATTATACTGTGTGTGGGCCACTAAGGAGGCTCTGTATTGTGTGAGGGGCACTATGGGGACATTATACAGTACAATGTGAGGCCACTGAGGGGTATTATACTGTGTGTGGGCCACTAAGGAGGCTCTGTATTGTGTGAGGGGCACTATGGGGACATTATACAGTACAATGTGAGGCCACTGAGGGGTATTATACTGTGTGTGGGCCAGGGGGGGGGGGGGGGGGGGACTAAGGAGGCTCTGTATTGTGTGAGGGGCACTATGGGGACATTATACAGTACAATGTGAGGCCACTGAGGGGTATTATACTGTGTGTGGGCCACTAAGGAGGCTCTGTATTGTGTGAGGGCACTATGGGGACATTATACAGTACAATGTGAGGCCACTGAGGGGTATTATACTGTGTGTGGGCCACTAAGGAGGCTCTGTATTGTGTGAGGGCACTATGGGGACATTATACAGTACAATGTGAGGCCACTGAGGGGTATTATACTGTGTGTGGGCCACTAAGGAGGCTCTGTATTGTGTGAGGGGCACTATGGGGACATTATACAGTACAATGTGAGGCCGCTGAGGGGTATTATACTGTGTGTGGGCCACTAAGGAGGCTCTGTATTGTGTGAGGGGCACTATGGGGACATTATACAGTACAATGTGAGGCCACTGAGGGGTATTATACTGTGTGTGGGCCACTAAGGAGGCTCTGTATTGTGTGAGGGGCACTATGGGGACATTATACAGTACAATGTGAGGCCACTGAGGGGTATTATACTGTGTGTGGGCCACTAAGGAGGCTCTGTATTGTGTGAGGGGCACTATGGGGACATTATACAGTACAATGTGAGGCCACTGAGGGGTATTATACTGTGTGTGGGGCCACTAAGGAGGCTCTGTATTGTGTGAGGGGCACTATGGGGACATTATACAGTACAATGTGAGGCCGCTGAGGGGTATTATACTGTGTGTGGGCCACTAAGGAGGCTCTGTATTGTGTGGGGGGCACTAAGGGGACATTATATCATTTGGGGCCCTGGGGGTTTCTGTGTGGGGCCACTAAGGAGGCTCTGTATTGTGTGGGGGGCACTGTGGGGACATTATACAGTACAATGTGAGGCCACTGAGGGGGGGTATTATACTGTGTGTGGGCCACTAAGGAGGCTCTGTATTGTGTGAGGGGCACTATGGGGACATTATACAGTACAATGTGGGGCCGCTGAGGGGTATTATACTGTGTGTGGGCCACTAAGGAGGCTCTGTATTGTGTGAGGGGCACTATGGGGACATTATACAGTACAATGTGAGGCCGCTGAGGGGTATTATACTGTGTGTGGGCCACTAAGGAGGCTCTGTATTGTGTGAGGGGCACTATGGGGACATTATACAGTACAATGTGAGGCCGCTGAGGGGTATTATACTGTGTGTGGGCCACTAAGGAGGCTCTGTATTGTGTGAGGGGCACTATGGGGACATTATACAGTACAATGTGAGGCCACTGAGGGGTATTATACTGTGTGTGGGCCACTAAGGAGGCTCTGTACTGTGTGGGGAGCACTGAGAGGACATTATGCAGTGTGGGGCCACTAAGGTGACATTACACTGCATGGGGGCCACTAAGGAGGCTCTGTATTGTGTGAGGGGACTATGGGGACATTATACAGCAATGTGAGGCCGCTGAGGGGTATTATACTGTGTGTGGGCCACTAAGGAGGCTCTGTATTGTGTGAGGGGCACTATGGGGACATTATACAGTACAATGTGAGGCCGCTGAGGGGTATTATACTGTGTGTGGGGGGGGGGGGGGGCCACTAAGGGGAGGCTCTGGGGTATTGTGTGAGGGGCACTAGGTGGGGAGGGCATTATGGGACAGTACAATGTGAGGCCACTGAGGGGTATTATACTGTGTGTGGGCCACTAAGGAGGCTCTGTACTGTGTGGGGAGCAGCTGAGAGGGGGACGATTATGGGGGCGCAGGTGTGGGGGCCACTAAGGGGACATTACACTGCGTGGGTGGGCCACTAAGGAGGCTCTGTATTGTGTGAGGGGCACTATGGGGACATTATACAGTACAATGTGAGGCCGCTGAGGGGTATTATACTGTGTGTGGGCCACTAAGGAGGCTCTGTATTGTGTGAGGGGCACTATGGGGACATTATACAGTACAATGTGAGGCCACTGAGGGGTATTATACTGTGTGTGGGCCACTAAGGAGGCTGGGGGGGGCCGGGGGGTTTTTGTGGGGGCGGGGTCTGTATTGTGTGAGGGCACTATGGGGACATTATACAGTGGGGACAATGTGGAGGCCACTGAGGGGTGAGGTTATACTGTGTGTGGGCCACTAAGGAGGCTCTTTATTGTGTGAGGGGCACTATGGGGACATTATACAGTACAATGTGAGGCCACTGAGGGGTATTATACTGTGTGTGGGCCACTAAGGAGGCTCTGTATTGTGTGAGGGGCACTATGGGGACATTATACAGTACAATGTGAGGCCACTGAGGGGTATTATACTGTGTGTGGGCCACTAAGGAGGCTCTGTACTGTGTGGGGAGCACTGAGAGGACATTATGCAGTGTGGGGCCACTAAGGTGACATTACACTGCATGGGGGCCACTAAGGAGGCTCTGTATTGTGTGAGGGGCACTATGGGGACATTATACAGTACAATGTGAGGCCGCTGAGGGGTATTATACTGTGTGTGGGCCACTAAGGAGGCTCTGTATTGTGTGAGGGGCACTATGGGGACATTATACAGTACAATGTGAGGCCGCTGAGGGGTATTATACTGTGTGTGGGCCACTAAGGAGGCTCTGTACTGTGTGGGGAGCACTGAGAGGACATTATGCAGTGTGGGGCCACTAAGGTGACATTACACTGCATGGGGGCCATTAAGGAGGCTCTGTATTGTGTGAGGGGCACTATGGGGACATTATACAGTACAATGTGAGGCCGCTGAGGGGTATTATACTGTGTGTGGGCCACTAAGGAGGCTCTGTATTGTGTGAGGGGCACTATGGGGACATTATACAGTACAATGTGAGGCCGCTGAGGGGTATTATACTGTGTGTGGGCCACTAAGGAGGCTCTGTACTGTGTGGGGAGCACTGAGAGGACATTATGCAGTGTGGGGCCACTAAGGTGACATTACACTGCATGGGGGCCACTAAGGAGGCTCTGTATTGTGTAGGGGGCACTGAGGGGATATTATACAGTGTGAAGCCACTAGGAGGACATTATACTGCGTGTGGGCCACTAAGGGGGCATTATACTGTGTGTTTCACTATGAATTGCTAATCAATAAGTAAAACTTAATTGTCCATTGTTAGTTTTGCGGGCGAAGCTACTTTCCATAGACAAGTGACCTGTAACAACTGATTAGCAAACTCTGATGGCCTCTGCCCAGCTGTGCAGTGTTTGCAGTCATTGTGGGAATGTTCGGACTTGCCGTTGGCTACAGTGTGCATCTGTACCCTAAATGGTCAGTCGTCCTCACATCTAGGAGTCGGCCTTGATCCCAACTTTGTTAGTTGAGCAGAAAATTTAAAAAAAAAAAGAAAAGAAAAAAAAAATGGTCGATCGATAATACAGTGTAATGAGATCACTGGCACAGGTATAGATGCAGGTATACATCCTGGCTATAGGTATAGATATAAGTATAAATACAGGTATAGATACAGGTATACATCCTGGCTATAGGTATAGATATAGGTATAAATACAGGTATAGATACAGGTATACATCCTGGCTATAGGTATAGATATAGGTATAAATACAGGTATAGATACAGGTATATTTTTTTTTTGAATACAGGTACAGGTATAGATACAGGCCTAAATACAGGTACAGGTATAGATACAGGCCTAAATACAGGTACAGGTATAGATACAGGCATAAATACAGGTGCAGGTATAGATACAGGTATAAATACAGGTACAGGTATAGATACAGGCATAAATACAGGTACAGGTATAGATACAGGTATAAATACAGGTACAGGTATAGATACAGGCATAAATACAGGTGCGGGTATAGATACAGGTATAAATACAGGTACAGGTATAGATACAGGTATAAATACAGGTACATGTATAGATACAGGTATAAATACAGGTACAGGTATAGATACAGGCCTAAATACAGGTACAGGTATAGATACAGGCCTTAATACAGGTGCAGGTATAGATACAGGAGTAAATACAGGTTCAGGTATAGATACAGGTATAAATACAGGTACAGGTATAGATACAGGCCTAAATACAGGTACAGGTATAGATACAGGAGTAAATACAGGTACAGGTATAGATACAGGCCTAAATACAGGTACGGGTATAGATACAGGCCTAAATACAGGTACAGGTATAGATCCAGGTATAAATCCAGGTACAGGTATAGATACAGGTATAAATATAGATACAGGCCTAAATCCAGGTACAGGTATAGATACAGGTATAAATACAGGTACAGGTATAGATACAGGTATAAATACAGGTACAGATATAGATACAGGTATACATCCTGGCTATAGGTATAGATATAGGTATAAATACAGGTATAGATACAGGTATAAATACAGGTACAGGTATAGTTACAGGCCTAAATACAGGTGCAGGTATAGATACAGGCCTAAATACAGGTACAGGTATAGATACAGGATTAAATACAGGTACAGGTATAGATACAGGCCTAAATACAGGTACAGGTATAGATACAGGCCTAAATACAGGTACAGGTATAGATACAGGCCTAAATACAGGTACAGGTATAGATACAGGATTAAATACAGGTGCAGGTATAGATACAGGCCTAAATACAGGTACAGGTATAGATCCAGGTATAAATACAGGTACAGGTATAGATACAGGTATAAATATAGATACAGGCCTAAATACAGGTACAGGTATAGATACAGGTATAAATACAGGTACAGGTATAGATACAGGCCTAAATACAGGTGCAGGTATAGATACAGGTATAAATACAGGTACAGGTTTGGTTCGGCCTAAATCAGGTACAGGTATAGATACAGGCCTAAATACAGGTACAGGTACAGATACAGGTATAAATACAGGTGCAGGTATAGATACAGGCCTAAATACAGGTACAGGTACAGATACAGGTATAAATACAGGTGCAGGTATAGATACAGGCCTAAATACAGGTACAGGTATAGATACAGGCCTAAATACAGGTACAGGTATAGATACAGGCCTAAATATAGGTACAGGTATAGATACAGGTATAAATATAGATACAGGCCTAAATACAGGTACAGGTATAGATACAGGCATAAATACAGGTACAGGTATAGATACAGGTATAAATACAGGTACAGGTATAAATACAGGTATCAATGCAGGTACAGGTATAGCTACAGGTATAAATACAGGTACAGGTATAGATACAGGTATAAATACAGATACAGGTATAGATACAGGCCTAAATACAGGTACGGGTATAGATACAGGCCTAAATACAGGTACAGGTATAGATCCAGGTATAAATCCAGGTACAGGTATAGATACAGGTATAAATATAGATACAGGCCTAAATCCAGGTACAGGTATAGATACAGGTATAAATACAGGTACAGGTATAGATACAGGTATAAATACAGGTACAGATATAGATACAGGTATACATCCTGGCTATAGGTATAGATATAGGTATAAATACAGGTATAGATACAGGTATAAATACAGGTACAGGTATAGTTACAGGCCTAAATACAGGTGCAGGTATAGATACAGGCCTAAATACAGGTACAGGTATAGATACAGGATTAAATACAGGTACAGGTATAGATACAGGCCTAAATACAGGTACAGGTATAGATACAGGCCTAAATACAGGTACAGGTATGGGGGATACAGGATTAAATACAGGTGCAGGTATAGATACAGGCCTAAATACAGGTACAGGTATAGATCCAGGTATAAATACAGGTACAGGTATAGATACAGGTATAAATATAGATACAGGCCTAAATACAGGTACAGGTATAGATACAGGTATAAATACAGGTACAGGTATAGATACAGGCCTAAATACAGGTGCAGGTATAGATACAGGTATAAATACAGGTACAGGTATAGATACAGGCCTAAATACAGGTACAGGTATAGATACAGGCCTAAATACAGGTACAGGTACAGATACAGGTATAAATACAGGTGCAGGTATAGATACAGGCCTAAATACAGGTACAGGTATAGATACAGGCCTAAATACAGGTACAGGTATAGATACAGGCCTAAATACAGGTACAGGTATAGATACAGGTATAAATATAGATACAGGCCTAAATACAGGTACAGGTATAGATACAGGCATAAATACAGGTACAGGTATAGATACAGGTATAAATACAGGTACAGGTATAAATACAGGTATCAATACAGGTACAGGTATAGCTACAGGTATAAATACAGGTACAGGTATAGATACAGGTATAAATACAGATACAGGTATAGATACAGGTATACATCCTGTCTATAGGTATAGATATAGGTATAAATACAGGTATAGATACAGGTATAAATACAGGTACAGGTATATATACAGGTCTAAATCCTGGTACAGGTATAGATACAGGCATAAATACAGGCGCAGGTATAGATACAGGTATAAATACAGGTACAGGTATAGATACAGGCCTAAATACAGGTACAGGTATAGATACAGGCATAAATACAGGTGCAGGTATAGATACAGGTATAAATACAGGTACAGGTATAGCTACAGGTATAAATAGGTACAGGTATAGATACAGGTATAAATACAGGTACAGGTATAGATACAGGTATAAATCCTGGTACAGGTATAGATACAGGTATAAATACAGGTACAGGTATAGATACAGGCCTAAATACAGGTACAGGTATAGATACAGGCATAAATACAGGTGCAGGTATAGATACAGGCATAAATACAGGTACAGGTATAGATACAGGTATAAATACAGGTACAGGTATAAATACAGGTATTAATACAGGTACAGGTATAGCTACAGGTATAAATACAGGTACAGGTATAGATACAGGTATAAATACAGATACAGGTATAGATACAGGTATACATCCTGTCTATAGGTATAGATATAGGTATAAATACAGGTATAGATACAGGTATAAATACAGGTACAGGTATAGATACAGGTATAAATCCTGGTACAGGTATAGCTACAGGCCTAAATACAGGTACAGGTATAGATACAGGCCTAAATACAGGTACAGGTATAGATACAGGCATAAATACAGGTGCAGGTATAGATACAGGTATAAATACAGGTACAGGTATAGATACAGGCCTAAATACAGGTACAGGTATAGATACAGGACTAAATACAGGTACAGGTATAGATGCAGTTTCATGTACAGGTATAGATACAAGTATAAATACAGGTACAGGTATAGCTACAGGTATAAATACAGGTACGGGTATAGATACAGGACTAAATACAGGTATAGATACATTTCAGGTACAGGTATAGATGCAGTTTCATGTACAGGTATAGATACAGGTATAAATACAGGTACAGGTATATCTACAGGTATAAATAGGTACAGGTATAGATACAGGTATAAATACAGGTATAGATACAGTTATAAATCCTGGTACAGGTATAGATACAGGTATAAATCCTGGTACAGGTATAGATACAGGCCTAAATACAGGTACAGGTATAGATACAGGGTAATACAGGTACAGGTATAGATACAGGTATAAATCCAGGTACAGGTATAGATACAGGTAGAAATACAGGTACAGGTATAGATACAGGTATAAATACAGGTACAGGTATAGATACAGGTAGAAATACAGGTACAGGTATAGATACAGGTATAAATACAGGTACAGGTATAGATACAGGTATAAATACAGGTGCAGGTATAGATTCAGGTATAAATACAGGTGCAGGTATAGATACAGGTATAAATACAGGTACAGGTATAGATACAGGAATAAATACAGGTACAGATACAGGTATAAATACAAGTACAGGTATAGATACAGGACTAAATACAGGTACAGGTATAGATACAGGAATAAATACAGATACGGCTACAGGTATAGATATAGTTTCAGGTACAGGTATAGATACAGTTTCAGGTACAGGTATAGATACAGGCCTAAATACAGGTACAGATACAAGTATAAATACAGGTACAGGTATAGATACAGGAATAAATACAGGTACAGATACAGGTATAAATACAGGTACAGGTATAGATACAGGAATAAATACAGATACGGCTACAGGTATAGATACAGTTTCAGGTACAGGTATAGATACAGTTTCAGGTACAGGTATAGATACAGGCCTAAATACAGGTACAGATACAGGTATAAATACAGGTGCAGGTATAGATACAGGACTAAATACAGGTACAGATACAGGTATAAATACAGGTACAGGTATAGATACAGGCCTAAATACAGGTACAGATACAGGTATAAATACAGGTGCAGGTATAGATACAGGACTAAATACAGGTATAGATACAGGAATAAATACAGGTACAGATACAGGTATAAATACAGGTGCAGGTATAGATACAGGACTAAATACAGGTATAGATACAGGTACAGGTATAGATACAGGAATAAATACAGGTACAGATACAGGTATAAATACAGGTGCAGGTATAGATACAGGACTAAATACAGGTACAGGTATAGATACAGGAATAAATACAGATACGGCTACAGGTATAGATATAGTTTCAGGTACAGGTATAGATACAGGCCTAAATACAGGTACAGATACAAGTATAAATACAGGTACAGGTATAGATACAGGAATAAATACAGGTACAGATACAGGTATAAATACAGGTGCAGGTATAGATACAGGACTAAATACAGGTATAGATACAGGTACAGGTATAGATACAGGAATAAATACAGGTACAGATACAGGTATAAATACAGGTGCAGGTATAGATACAGGACTAAATACAGGTACAGGTATAGATACAGGAATAAATACAGGTGCAGGTATAGATACAGGCCTAAATACAGGTACAGATACAGGTATAAATACAGGTGCAGGTATAGATACAGGACTAAATACAGGTATAGATACAGGAATAAATACAGGTACAGATACAGGTATAAATACAGGTGCAGGTATAGATACAGGAATAAATACAGGTACAGGTATAGATACAGGAATAAATACAGGTACAGATACAGGTATAAATACAGGTACAGGTATAGATACAGGAATAAATACAGATACGGCTACAGGTATAGATATAGTTTCAGGTACAGGTATAGATACAGGCCTAAATACAGGTACAGATACAAGTATAAATACAGGTACAGGTATAGATACAGGAATAAATACAGGTACAGATACAGGTATAAATACAGGTGCAGGTATAGATACAGGACTAAATACAGGTATAGATACAGGTACAGGTATAGATACAGGAATAAATACAGGTACAGATACAGGTATAAATACAGGTGCAGGTATAGATACAGGACTAAATACAGGTACAGGTATAGATACAGGCCTAAATACAGGTACAGGTATAGATACAGGCCTAAATACAGGTACAGGTATAGATACAGGCATAAATACAGGTGCAGGTATAGATACAGGTATAAATACAGGTACAGGTATAGATACAGGCCTAAATACAGGTACAGGTATAGATACAGGACTAAATACAGGTACAGGTATAGATGCAGTTTCATGTACAGGTATAGATACAAGTATAAATACAGGTACAGGTATAGCTACAGGTATAAATACAGGTACGGGTATAGATACAGGACTAAATACAGGTATAGATACATTTCAGGTACAGGTATAGATGCAGTTTCATGTACAGGTATAGATACAGGTATAAATACAGGTACAGGTATATCTACAGGTATAAATAGGTACAGGTATAGATACAGGTATAAATACAGGTATAGATACAGTTATAAATCCTGGTACAGGTATAGATACAGGTATAAATCCTGGTACAGGTATAGATACAGGCCTAAATACAGGTACAGGTATAGATACAGGCCTAAATACAGGTACAGGTATAGATACAGGTATAAATATAGATACAGGCCTAAATACAGGTACAGGTATAGATACAGGCATAAATACAGGTACAGGTATAGATACAGGTATAAATACAGGTACAGGTATAAATACAGGTATCAATACAGGTACAGGTATAGCTACAGGTATAAATACAGGTACAGGTATAGATACAGGTATAAATACAGATACAGGTATAGATACAGGCCTAAATACAGGTACGGGTATAGATACAGGCCTAAATACAGGTACAGGTATAGATCCAGGTATAAATCCAGGTACAGGTATAGATACAGGTATAAATATAGATACAGGCCTAAATCCAGGTACAGGTATAGATACAGGTATAAATACAGGTACAGGTATAGATACAGGTATAAATACAGGTACAGATATAGATACAGGTATACATCCTGGCTATAGGTATAGATATAGGTATAAATACAGGTATAGATACAGGTATAAATACAGGTACAGGTATAGTTACAGGCCTAAATACAGGTGCAGGTATAGATACAGGCCTAAATACAGGTACAGGTATAGATACAGGATTAAATACAGGTACAGGTATAGATACAGGCCTAAATACAGGTACAGGTATAGATACAGGCCTAAATACAGGTACAGGTATAGATACAGGCCTAAATACAGGTACAGGTATAGATACAGGATTAAATACAGGTGCAGGTATAGATACAGGCCTAAATACAGGTACAGGTATAGATCCAGGTATAAATCCAGGT
Organism: Leptodactylus fallax; assembly: GCA_947044405.1. Lineage (NCBI taxonomy): Eukaryota > Metazoa > Chordata > Amphibia > Anura > Leptodactylidae > Leptodactylus > Leptodactylus fallax. The sequence continues at coordinate 458,393 of CAMRHE010000780.1, read as the reverse complement.
ACAGGTATAGATACAGGTATAAATATAGATACAGGCCTAAATACAGGTACAGGTATAGATACAGGTATAAATACAGGTACAGGTATAGATACAGGCCTAAATACAGGTGCAGGTATAGATACAGGTATAAATACAGGTACAGGTATAGATACAGGCCTAAATACAGGTACAGGTATAGATACAGGCCTAAATACAGGTACAGGTACAGATACAGGTATAAATACAGGTGCAGGTATAGATACAGGCCTAAATACAGGTACAGGTACAGATACAGGTATAAATACAGGTGCAGGTATAGATACAGGCCTAAATACAGGTACAGGTATAGATACAGGCCTAAATACAGGTACAGGTATAGATACAGGCCTAAATACAGGTACAGGTATAGATACAGGTATAAATATAGATACAGGCCTAAATACAGGTACAGGTATAGATACAGGCATAAATACAGGTACAGGTATAGATACAGGTATAAATACAGGTACAGGTATAAATACAGGTATCAATACAGGTACAGGTATAGCTACAGGTATAAATACAGGTACAGGTATAGATACAGGTATAAATACAGATACAGGTATAGATACAGGCCTAAATACAGGTACGGGTATAGATACAGGCCTAAATACAGGTACAGGTATAGATCCAGGTATAAATCCAGGTACAGGTATAGATACAGGTATAAATATAGATACAGGCCTAAATCCAGGTACAGGTATAGATACAGGTATAAATACAGGTACAGGTATAGATACAGGTATAAATACAGGTACAGATATAGATACAGGTATACATCCTGGCTATAGGTATAGATATAGGTATAAATACAGGTATAGATACAGGTATAAATACAGGTACAGGTATAGTTACAGGCCTAAATACAGGTGCAGGTATAGATACAGGCCTAAATACAGGTACAGGTATAGATACAGGATTAAATACAGGTACAGGTATAGATACAGGCCTAAATACAGGTACAGGTATAGATACAGGCCTAAATACAGGTACAGGTATAGATACAGGCCTAAATACAGGTACAGGTATAGATACAGGATTAAATACAGGTGCAGGTATAGATACAGGCCTAAATACAGGTACAGGTATAGATCCAGGTATAAATACAGGTACAGGTATAGATACAGGTATAAATATAGATACAGGCCTAAATACAGGTACAGGTATAGATACAGGTATAAATACAGGTACAGGTATAGATACAGGCCTAAATACAGGTGCAGGTATAGATACAGGTATAAATACAGGTACAGGTATAGATACAGGCCTAAATACAGGTACAGGTATAGATACAGGCCTAAATACAGGTACAGGTACAGATACAGGTATAAATACAGGTGCAGGTATAGATACAGGCCTAAATACAGGTACAGGTATAGATACAGGCCTAAATACAGGTACAGGTATAGATACAGGCCTAAATACAGGTACAGGTATAGATACAGGTATAAATATAGATACAGGCCTAAATACAGGTACAGGTATAGATACAGGCATAAATACAGGTACAGGTATAGATACAGGTATAAATACAGGTACAGGTATAAATACAGGTACCAATAGAGGTACAGGTATAGCTACAGGTATAAATACAGGTACAGGTATAGATACAGGTATAAATACAGATACAGGTATAGATACAGGTATACATCCTGTCTATAGGTATAGATATAGGTATAAATACAGGTATAGATACAGGTATAAATACAGGTACAGGTATAGATACAGGTATAAATCCTGGTACAGGTATAGATACAGGCATAAATACAGGTGCAGGTATAGATACAGGTATAAATACAGGTACAGGTATAGATACATGCCTAAATACAGGTACAGGTATAGATACAGGCATAAATACAGGTGCAGGTATAGATACAGGTATAAATACAGGTACAGGTATAGCTACAGGTATAAATAGGTACAGGTATAGATACAGGTATAAATACAGGTACAGGTATAGATACAGGTATAAATCCTGGTACAGGTATAGATACAGGTATAAATACAGGTACAGGTATAGATACAGGCCTAAATACAGGTACAGGTATAGATACAGGCATAAATCCTGGTACAGGTATAGATACAGGCATAAATACAGGTGCAGGTATAGATACAGGCATAAATACAGGTACAGGTATAGATACAGGTATAAATACAGGTACAGGTATAAATACAGGTATTAATACAGGTACAGGTATAGCTACAGGTATAAATACAGGTACAGGTATAGATACAGGTATAAATACAGATACAGGTATAGATACAGGTATACATCCTGTCTATAGGTATAGATATAGGTATAAATACAGGTATAGATACAGGTATAAATACAGGTACAGGTATAGATACAGGTATAAATCCTGGTACAGGTATAGATACAGGCCTAAATACAGGTACAGGTATAGATACAGGCCTAAATACAGGTACAGGTATAGATACAGGCATAAATACAGGTGCAGGTATAGATACAGGTATAAATACAGGTACAGGTATAGATACAGGCCTAAATACAGGTACAGGTATAGATACAGGACTAAATACAGGTACAGGTATAGATGCAGTTTCATGTACAGGTATAGATACAAGTATAAATACAGGTACAGGTATAGCTACAGGTATAAATACAGGTACGGGTATAGATACAGGACTAAATACAGGTATAGATACATTTCAGGTACAGGTATAGATGCAGTTTCATGTACAGGTATAGATACAGGTATAAATACAGGTACAGGTATATCTACAGGTATAAATAGGTACAGGTATAGATACAGGTATAAATACAGGTATAGATACAGTTATAAATCCTGGTACAGGTATAGATACAGGTATAAATCCTGGTACAGGTATAGATACAGGCCTAAATACAGGTACAGGTATAGATACAGGAGTAAATACAGGTACAGGTATAGATACAGGTATAAATCCAGGTACAGGTATAGATACAGGTAGAAATACAGGTACAGGTATAGATACAGGTATAAATACAGGTACAGGTATAGATACAGGTAGAAATACAGGTACAGGTATAGATACAGGTATAAATACAGGTACAGGTATATATACAGGTATAAATACAGGTGCAGGTATAGATTCAGGTATAAATACAGGTGCAGGTATAGATACAGGTATAAATACAGGTACAGATACAAGTATAAATACAGGTACAGGTATAGAAACAGGAATAAATACAGGTACAGATACAGGTATAAATACAAGTACAGGTATAGATACAGGACTAAATACAGGTACAGGTATAGATACAGGAATAAATACAGATACGGCTACAGGTATAGATATAGTTTCAGGTACAGGTATAGATACAGTTTCAGGTACAGGTATAGATACAGGCCTAAATACAGGTACAGATACAAGTATAAATACAGGTACAGGTATAGATACAGGAATAAATACAGGTACAGATACAGGTATAAATACAGGTACAGGTATAGATACAGGAATAAATACAGATACGGCTACAGGTATAGATACAGTTTCAGGTACAGGTATAGATACAGTTTCAGGTACAGGTATAGATACAGGCCTAAATACAGGTACAGATACAGGTATAAATACAGGTGCAGGTATAGATACAGGACTAAATACAGGTACAGATACAGGTATAAATACAGGTACAGGTATAGATACAGGCCTAAATACAGGTACAGATACAGGTATAAATACAGGTGCAGGTATAGATACAGGACTAAATACAGGTATAGATACAGGAATAAATACAGGTACAGATACAGGTATAAATACAGGTGCAGGTATAGATACAGGACTAAATACAGGTATAGATACAGGTACAGGTATAGATACAGGAATAAATACAGGTACAGATACAGGTATAAATACAGGTGCAGGTATAGATACAGGACTAAATACAGGTACAGGTATAGATACAGGAATAAATACAGATACGGCTACAGGTATAGATATAGTTTCAGGTACAGGTATAGATACAGGCCTAAATACAGGTACAGATACAAGTATAAATACAGGTACAGGTATAGATACAGGAATAAATACAGGTACAGATACAGGTATAAATACAGGTGCAGGTATAGATACAGGACTAAATACAGGTATAGATACAGGTACAGGTATAGATACAGGAATAAATACAGGTACAGATACAGGTATAAATACAGGTGCAGGTATAGATACAGGACTAAATACAGGTACAGGTATAGATACAGGAATAAATACAGGTGCAGGTATAGATACAGGCCTAAATACAGGTACAGATACAGGTATAAATACAGGTGCAGGTATAGATACAGGACTAAATACAGGTATAGATACAGGAATAAATACAGGTACAGATACAGGTATAAATACAGGTGCAGGTATAGATACAGGAATAAATACAGGTACAGGTATAGATACAGGAATAAATACAGGTACAGATACAGGTATAAATACAGGTACAGGTATAGATACAGGAATAAATACAGATACGGCTACAGGTATAGATATAGTTTCAGGTACAGGTATAGATACAGGCCTAAATACAGGTACAGATACAAGTATAAATACAGGTACAGGTATAGATACAGGAATAAATACAGGTACAGATACAGGTATAAATACAGGTGCAGGTATAGATACAGGACTAAATACAGGTATAGATACAGGTACAGGTATAGATACAGGAATAAATACAGGTACAGATACAGGTATAAATACAGGTGCAGGTATAGATACAGGACTAAATACAGGTACAGGTATAGATACAGGAATAAATACAGGTGCAGGTATAGATACAGGCCTAAATACAGGTACAGATACAGGTATAAATACAGGTGCAGGTATAGATACAGGACTAAATACAGGTATAGATACAGGAATAAATACAGGTACAGGTATAGATACAGGAATAAATACAGGTACAGATACAGGTATAAATACAGGTACAGGTATAGATACAGGAATAAATACAGATACGCCTACAGGTATAGATACAGTTTCAGGTACAGATATAGATACAGGCCTAAATACAGGTACAGATACAAGTATAAATACAGGTACAGGTATAGATACAGGAATAAATACAGGTACAGATACAGGTATAAATACAGGTGCAGGTATAGATACAGGACTAAATACAGGTATAGATACAGGTACAGGTATAGATACAGGAATAAATACAGGTACAGATACAGGTATAAATACAGGTACAGGTATAGATACAGGAATAAATACAGGTACAGATACAGGTATAAATACAGGTACAGGTATAGATACAGGAATAAATACAGATACGCCTACAGGTATAGATACAGTTTCAGGTACAGGTATAGATACAGGCCTAAATACAGGTACAGATACAAGTATAAATACAGGTACAGGTATAGATACAGTTTCAGGTACAGGTATAGATGCGGGTATATATATATATATATGGTTTGTCTTGTATCATGAATGCTGTTCGGCAGGTTTATCTACTGAGTTTTAAGTATTAGCAACAAACACAAAAATGCTACATTGGGTGCTAAGATTTGTACAAACAGTGAATATCTACCGCTCATGGTGCACAATAGATCTGTACAGGACACCTCCCTTTGACGGTAATCTTCTGTTTACAGACTATGTGTGGTATTGCAGCCCAGTCCCATTCACTTCAGTTGAGGTGAATTGCAATACCAGACACAGCCCATAGACAGGAGTGGCGCTGTTTTTGGAAAAGAGTAGCCAAATCAAATATTTGCTGTTTGGCGATACCTAATACTGGCCATACATGTAAGATGATTGATGGCTGAAGCCGATGATTTCTCTGGGACTGACTGACCATAGAAGGGACCTCCAGACTCCTGCACAATACCAGATGTCAGCAGAGACAGGGATTGGGCTCTTGGATTTCACCATGCCTGATCATTTTGGCTGATGTTGAGCACCACTTTGTCCCCTCAGTACAAGCGGAGCATGCACAGGGGAGTCTGGTGACAGTTTATGCGACTATTATTGGCGCCTGCAGAACGGTAAGTTGTCAGGTAGGGTTACTTGTATATTCTGCAACACCCTTTAGCTGATCTTCAACAGCTAAAAACCTTCAACACTTGCCTGACCTGTCTCATATTAAATCTGCACCATTGAAAGTGTATAAATGTGTTATACGTATTATGTAAACTATGTATACGATGTGTACGATATGATGTGTACGATACGATGTATATGATGTGTATGATATGATATGTATGATGGATATGATGTGTATGATATGTACGATGTGTACTGTACAATGTATATAATGGATACAATGTGTACGATACGATATATGCGATGTGTACGATACAATGTATATGATGTGTACGATACAATGTATACGATGTGTATGATATGATGTATACGATGTGTACGATATGATGTATATGATGTGTACAATATGATGTATATGATGTGTATGATACAATGTATATGATGTGTACGATACAATGTATACGATCTGTACAATATGATGTATATGATGTGTATGATACAATGTATATGATGTGTACGATACAATGTATATGATGTGTACGATACAATGTATACGATGTGTACGATATGATGTATACGATGTGTACGATACAATGTATACGATGTGTACGATATGATGTATATGATGTGTACAATATGATGTATATGATGTGTATGATACAATGTATATGATGTGTACGATACAATGTATATGATGTGTACGATACGATATATGCGATGTGTACGATACAATGTATATGATGTGTACGATACAATGTATACGATGTGTATGATACAATGTATATGATGTGTATGACAATGTATATGATGTGTATAATACAATGTATATAATGGATACAATGTGTACGATACGATATATGCGATGTGTACGATACAATGTATATGATGTGTACGATACAATGTATATGATGTGTACGATACAATGTATACGATGTGTACGATATGATGTATACGATGTGTACGATATGATGTATATAATGTGTACAATATGATGTATATGATGTGTATGATACAATGTATATGATGTGTACGATACAATGTATATGATGTGTACGATACGATATATGCGATGTGTACGATACAATGTATATGATGTGTACGATACAATGTATACGATGTGTATGATACAATGTATATGATGTGTATGACAATGTATATGATGTGTATGATACAATGTATATAATGGATACAATGTGTACGATACGATATATGCGATGTGTACGATACAATGTATATGATGTGTACGATACAATGTATATGATGTGTACGATACAATGTATACGATGTGTACGATATGATGTATATGATGTGTACAATATGATGTATATGATGTGTATGATACAATGTATATGATGTGTACGATACAATGTATATGATGTGTACGATTCGATATATGCGATGTGTACGATACAATGTATATGATGTGTACGATATGATGTATATGATGTGTACAATATGATGTATATGATGTGTATGATACAATGTATATGATGTGTACGATACAATGTATACGATGTGTACGATATGATGTATATGATGTGTACAATATGATGTATATGATGTGTACGATATGATGTATACGATGTGTACGATATGATGTATATGATGTGTACAATATGATGTATATGATGTGTATGATACAATGTATATGATGTGTATGACAATGTATATGATGTGCATGATACAATGTATACGATGTGTACGATATGATGTATATGATGTGTACAATATGATGTATATGATGTGTATGATACAATGTATATGATGTGTACGATACAATGTATATGATGTGTATGACAATGTATATGATGTGTATGATACAATGTATATAATGGATACAATGTGTACGATACGATATATGCGATGTGGACGATACAATGTATATGATGTGTACGATATGATGTATATGATGTGTACGATATGATGTATATGATGTGTACAATATGATGTATATGATGTGTATGATACAATGTATATGATGTGTACGATACAATGTATATGATGTGTACGATACGATATATGCGATGTGTACGATACAATGTATATGATGTGTACGATATGATGTATATGATGTGTACAATATGATGTATATGATGTGTATGATACAATGTATATGATGTGTACGATATGATGTATATGATGTGTACGATACGATATATGCGATGTGTACGATACAATGTATATGATGTGTATGATACAATGTATATGATGTGTATGATACAATGTATATGATGTGTATGACAATTTATATGATGTGTATGATACAATGTATATGATGTGTATGACAATGTATATTATGTGTATGATACAATGTATATGATGTTTATGACAATGTATATGATATGTACGATATGACGTATATGATGTGTACGATATGATGTATATGATGTGTACGATATGATGTATATGATGTGTACGATACAATGTATATGATGTGTACGATACAATGTATATGATGTGTACAATACAATGTATACGATCTGTACAATATTATGTATATGATGTGTATGATACAATGTATATGATGTGTACGATACAATGTATATGATGTGTATGATACAATGTATATGATGTGTATGACAATGTATATGATGTGTATGATACAATGTATATGATGTGTATGACAATGTATATGATGTGCATGATACAATGTATATGATGTGTATGATACAATGTATATGATGTGTATGACAATGTATATGATGTGTATGATACAATGTATATGATGTGTATGACAATGTATATGATGTGTACGATATGATGTATACGATGTGTACGATATGATGTATATGATGTGTACAATATGATGTATATGATGTGTATGATACAATGTATATGATGTGTACGATACAATGTATATGATGTGTACGATACGATATATGCGATGTGTACGATACAATGTATATGATGTGTACGATACAATGTATATGATGTGTACGATACAATGTATACCATGTGTACGATATGATGTATATGATGTGTACAATATGATGTATATGATGTGTATGATGCAATGTATATGATGTGTATGATACAATGTATATGATGTGTATGACAATGTATATGATGTGTATGATACAATGTATATGATGTGTACGATACGATATATGCGATGTGTACGATACAATGTATATGATGTGTACGATACAATGTATATGATGTGTACGATACAATGTATACGATGTGTACGATATGATGTATATGATGTGTACAATATGATGTATATGATGTGTATGATGCAATGTATATGATGTGTATGATACAATGTATATGATGTGTATGACAATGTATATGATGTGTATGATACAATGTATATGATGTGTATGACAATGTATATGATGTGTACGATATGATGTATACGATGTGTACGATATGATGTATATGATGTGTATGATACAATGTATATGATGTGTACGATACAATGTATATGTTGTGTACGATACGATATATGCGATGTGTACGATACAATGTATATGATGTGTACGATACAATGTATACGATGTGTACGATATGATGTATATGATGTGTACAATATGATGTATATGATGTGTATGATACAATGTATATGATGTGTACGATACAATGTATATGATGTGTACGATACGATATATGCGATGTGTACGATACAATGTATATGATGTGTACGATACAATGTATATGATGTGTACGATACAATGTATATGATGTGTATGATACAATGTATATGATGTGTATGACAATGTATATGATGTGTATGATACAATGTATATGATGTGTATGACAATGTATATGATGTGTATGATACAATGTATATGATGTTTATGACAATGTATATGATGTGTATGATACAATGTATATGATGTGTATGACAATGTATATGATATGTACGATATGACGTATATGATGTGTACGATACGATATATGTGATGTCTACGATACAATGTATACGATGTGTACGATATGATGTATATGATGTGTACAATATGATGTATATGATGTGTATGATACAATGTATATGATGTGTACGATACAATGTATATGATGTGTATGATACAATGTATATGATGTGTACGATATGATGTATATGATGTGTACAATATGATGTATATGATGTGTATGATACAATGTATATGATGTGTACGATACAATGTATACGATGTGTATGACAATGTATATGATGTGTACGATACAATGTATATGATGTGTACGATACAATATATGCGATGTGTACGATACAATGTATATGATGTGTACGATACAATGTATACGATGTGTATGATACAATGTATATGATGTGTATGATACAATGTATATGATGTGTACGATACAATGTATATGATGTGTATGACAATGTATATGATGTGTATGATACAATGTATATAATGGATACAATGTGTACGATACGATATATGCGATGTGGACGATACAATGTATATGATGTGTACGATATGATGTATATGATGTGTACGATATGATGTATATGATGTGTACAATATGATGTATATGATGTGTATGATACAATGTATATGATGTGTACGATACAATGTATATGATGTGTACGATACAATGTATACGATGTGTACAATATGATGTATATGATGTGTATGATACAATGTATATGATGTGTACGATACGATATATGCGATGTGTACGATACAATGTATATGATGTGTACAATATGATGTATATGATGTGTATGATACAATGTATATGATGTGTACGATACGATATATGCGATGTGTACGATACAATGTATATGATGTGTACGATACAATGTATACGATGTGTATGATACAATGTATATGATGTGTATGACAATGTATATGATGTGTATGATACAATGTATATAATGGATACAATGTGTACGATACGATATATGCGATGTGTACGATACAATGTATATGATGTGTACGATACAATGTATACGATGTGTACGATATGATGTATATGATGTGTACAATATGATGTATATGATGTGTATGATACAATGTATATGATGTGTACGATACAATGTATACAATCTGTACAATATGATGTATATGATGTGTATGATACAATGTATATGATGTGTGCGATACAATGTATATGATATGTACGATACAATGTATACGATGTGTACGATACAATGCATATGATGTGTACGATACAATGTATACGATGTGTACGATACGATGTATACGATGTGTACGATATGATGTATACGATGTGTACAATATGATGTATATGATGTGTATGATACAATGTATATGATGTGTACGATACGATATATGCGATGTGTACAATACAATGTATATGATGTGTACGATACAATGTATACGATGTGTATGACAATGTATATGATGTGTACGATACAATGTATATGATGTGTACGATACGATATATGCGATGTGTACGATACAATGTATATGATGTGTACGATACAATGTATACGATGTGTACGATATGATGTATATGATGTGTACAATATGATGTATATGATGTGTACAATATGATGTATATGTTGTGTACGATACAATGTATATGATGTGTACGATACAATGTATACGATGTGTACGATATGATGTATACGATGTGTACGATACAATGTATACGATGTGTACGATATGATGTATATGATGTGTATGATACAATGTATATGATGTGTACGATACAATGTATATGATGTGTACGATACGATATATGCGATGTGTACGATACAATGTATATGATGTGTATGATACAATGTATACGATGTGTATGATACAATGTATATGATGTGTATGACAATGTATATGATGTGTATGATACAATGTATATAATGGATACAATGTGTACGATACGATATATGCGATGTGTACGATACAATGTATATGATGTGTACGATACAATGTATACGATGTGTACGATATGATGTATACGATGTGTACGATATGATGTATATGATGTATACAATATGATGTATATGATGTGTATGATACAATGTATATGATGTGTACGATACAATGTATACGATGTGTACGATATGATGTATATGATGTGTACAATATGATGTATATGATGTGTATGATATAATGTATATGATGTGTACGATACAATGTATATGATGTGTACGATACAATATATGCGATGTGTACGATACAATGTAGACGATGTGTACGATATGATGTATATGATGTGTATGATACAATGTATATGATGTGTACGATACAATGTATATGATGTGTACGATATGATGTATATGATGTGTATGATACAATGTATACGATGTGTATGATACAATGTATATGATGTGTATGATACAATGTATATGATGTGTACGATACGATATATGCGATGTGTACGATATGATGTATATGATGTGTACGATACAATGTATACGATGTGTACGATATGATGTATATGATGTGTACAATATGATGTATATGATGTGTATGATACAATGTATATGATATGTACGATACAATGTATATGATGTGTACGATACGATATATGCGATGTGTACGATATGATGTATATGATGTGTACGATACAATGTATACGATGTGTACGATATGATGTATATGATGTGTACAATATGATGTATATGATGTGTATGATACAATGTATATGATGTGTACGATACAATGTATATGATGTGTACGATACGATATATGCGATGTGTACGATACAATGTATATGATGTGTACGATATGATGTATATGATGTGTACAATATGATGTATATGATGTGTATGATACAATGTATATGATGTGTACGATATGATGTATATGATGTGTACAATATGATGTATATGATGTGTACGATACGATATATGCGATGTGTACGATACAATGTATATGATGTGTATGATACAATGTATATGATGTGTATGATACAATGTATATGATGTGTATGACAATGTATATGATGTGTATGATACAATGTATATGATGTGTATGACAATGTATATTATGTGTATGATACAATGTATATGATGTTTATGACAATGTATATGATATGTACGATATGACGTATATGATGTGTACGATATGATGTATATGATGTGTACGATATGATGTATATGATGTGTACGATACAATGTATATGATGTGTACGATACAATGTATATGATGTGTATGATACAATGTATACGATCTGTACAATATGATGTATATGATGTGTATGATACAATGTATATGATGTGTACGATACAATGTATATGATGTGTACGATACAATGTATATGATGTGTATGATACAATGTATATGATGTGTATGACAATGTATATGATGTGTATGATACAATGTATATGATGTGTATGAAAATGTATATGATGTGCATGATACAATGTATATGATGTGTATGATACAATGTATATGATGTGTATGATACAATGTATATGATGTGTATGATACAATGTATATGATGTGTATGACAATGTATATGATGTGCATGATACAATGTATATGATGTGTACGATATGATGTATACGATGTGTACGATATGATGTATATGATGTGTACAATATGATGTATATGATGTGTATGATACAATGTATATGATGTGTACGATACAATGTATATGATGTGTACGATACAATGTATACGATGTGTACGATATGATGTATACGATGTGTACGATATGATGTATATGATGTGTACAATATGATGTATATGATGTGTATGATACAATGTATATGATGTGTACGATACAATGTATATGATGTGTACGATACAATGTATACGATGTGTACGATATGATGTATATGATGTGTACAATATGATGTATATGATGTGTATGATGCAATGTATATGATGTGTATGATACAATGTATATGATGTGTATGACAATGTATATGATGTGTATGATACAATGTATATGATGTGTATGACAATGGATATGATGTGTACGATATGATGTATACGATGTGTACGATATGATGTATATGATGTGTATGATACAATGTATATGATGTGTACGATATGATGTATATGATGTGTACAATATGATGTATATGATGTGTACGATACGATATATGCGATGTGTACGATACAATGTATATGATGTGTATGATACAATGTATATGATGTGTATGATACAATGTATATGATGTGTATGACAATGTATATGATGTGTATGATACAATGTATATGATGTGTATGACAATGTATATTATGTGTATGATACAATGTATATGATGTTTATGACAATGTATATGATATGTACGATATGACGTATATGATGTGTACGATATGATGTATATGATGTGTACGATATGATGTATATGATGTGTACGATACAATGTATATGATGTGTACGATACAATGTATATGATGTGTATGATACAATGTATACGATCTGTACAATATGATGTATATGATGTGTATGATACAATGTATATGATGTGTACGATACAATGTATATGATGTGTACGATACAATGTATATGATGTGTATGATACAATGTATATGATGTGTATGACAATGTATATGATGTGTATGATACAATGTATATGATGTGTATGACAATGTATATGATGTGCATGATACAATGTATATGATGTGTATGATACAATGTATATGATGTGTATGATACAATGTATATGATGTGTATGATACAATGTATATGATGTGTATGACAATGTATATGATGTGCATGATACAATGTATATGATGTGTACGATATGATGTATACGATGTGTACGATATGATGTATATGATGTGTACAATATGATGTATATGATGTGTATGATACAATGTATATGATGTGTACGATACAATGTATATGATGTGTACGATACAATGTATACGATGTGTACGATATGATGTATACGATGTGTACGATATGATGTATATGATGTGTACAATATGATGTATATGATGTGTATGATACAATGTATATGATGTGTACGATACAATGTATATGATGTGTACGATACAATGTATACGATGTGTACGATATGATGTATATGATGTGTACAATATGATGTATATGATGTGTATGATGCAATGTATATGATGTGTATGATACAATGTATATGATGTGTATGACAATGTATATGATGTGTATGATACAATGTATATGATGTGTATGACAATGGATATGATGTGTACGATATGATGTATACGATGTGTACGATATGATGTATATGATGTGTATGATACAATGTATATGATGTGTACGATACAATGTATATGTTGTGTACGATACGATATATGCGATGTGTACGATACAATGTATATGATGTGTACGATACAATGTATATGATGTGTACGATACAATGTATACGATGTGTACGATATGATGTATATGATGTGTACAATATGATGTATATGATGTGTATGATACAATGTATATGATGTGTACGATACAATGTATATGATGTGTACGATACGATATATGCGATGTGTACGATACAATGTATATGATGTGTACGATACATTGTATATGATGTGTACGATACAATGTATATGATGTGTATGATACAATGTATATGATGTGTATGACAATGTATATGATGTGTATGATACAATGTATATGATGTGTATGACAATGTATATGATGTGTATGATACAATGTATATGATGTTTATGACAATGTATATGATGTGTATGATACAATGTATATGATGTGTATGACAATGTATATGATATGTACGATATGACGTATATGATGTGTACGATACGATATATGTGATGTATACGATACAATGTATACGATGTGTACGATATGATGTATATGATGTGTACAATATGATGTATATGATGTGTATGATACAATGTATATGATGTGTACGATACAATGTATATGATGTGTACGATACAATGTATACGATGTGTACGATACAATGTATACGATGTGTACGATACGATGTATATGATGTGTATGACAATGTATATGATGTGTATGATACAATGTATATGATGTGTATGATACAATGTATATGATGTGTACGATACAATGTATATGATGTGTACGATACAATGTATACCATGTGTACGATATGATGTATATGATGTGTACAATATGATGTATATGATGTGTATGATGCAATGTATATGATGTGTATGATACAATGTATATGATGTGTATGACAATGTATATGATGTGTATGATACAATGTATATGATGTGTACGATACGATATATGCGATGTGTACGATACAATGTATATGATGTGTACGATACAATGTATATGATGTGTACGATACAATGTATACGATGTGTACGATATGATGTATATGATGTGTACAATATGATGTATATGATGTGTATGATGCAATGTATATGATGTGTATGATACAATGTATATGATGTGTATGACAATGTATATGATGTGTATGATACAATGTATATGAAGTGTATGACAATGTATATGATGTGTACGATATGATGTATACGATGTGTACGATATGATGTATATGATGTGTATGATACAATGTATATGATGTGTACGATACAATGTATATGTTGTGTACGATACGATATATGCGATGTGTACGATACAATGTATATGATGTGTACGATACAATGTATATGATGTGTACGATACAATGTATACGATGTGTACGATATGATGTATATGATGTGTACAATATGATGTATATGATGTGTATGATACAATGTATATGATGTGTACGATACAATGTATATGATGTGTACGATACGATATATGCGATGTGTACGATACAATGTATATGATGTGTACGATACAATGTATATGATGTGTACGATACAATGTATATGATGTGTATGACAATGTATATGATGTGTATGATACAATGTATATGATGTGTATGACAATGTATATGATGTGTATGATACAATGTATATGATGTTTATGACAATGTATATGATGTGTATGATACAATGTATATGATGTGTATGACAATGTATATGATATGTACGATATGACGTATATGATGTGTACGATACGATATATGTGATGTCTACGATACAATGTATACGATGTGTACGATATGATGTATATGATGTGTACAATATGATGTATATGATGTGTATGATACAATGTATATGATGTGTACGATACAATGTATATGATGTGTACGATACAATGTATATGATGTGTACGATATGATGTATATGATGTGTACAATATGATGTATATGATGTGTATGATACAATGTATATGATGTGTACGATACAATGTATATGATGTGTACGATACAATGTATATGATGTGTACGATACAATGTATACGATGTGTACGATACAATGTATACGATGTGTACGATACGATGTATATGATGTGTATGACAATGTATATGATGTGTATGATACAATGTATATGATGTGTATGATACAATGTATATGATATGTACGATATGATGTATATGATGTGTGCGCCGCTACCTACTGGGTAAAATAAAGTAAGAACCTCTGTCACGTGTCCCCGCAGATTGTGTTATAGTAACTGGTCAGACCGTGTAGGGACCGAGCGAGCGTAGAACAAAGGTTGAGTCTCGCCCTGATGAGGGAGGAGCAAAGCCGAGTGTCCATAGAACACAACATCATGGCGGGGAACAAGTAAGTACATTATATATGTAGTCTACTCTGTGAGGGGGCGGTGGTGGTGCTGGGATGGGGGGAGGCCATGGAGGAACAAGGGCAGGCACTGAGCACAGGCACTGGTTCTGGGGGGGTTAACCTCTTCACTGCCAGTGTCCCTACACTACACAACCGGCCATGTCCAGGCACAATCTCTATGAATGTTTGCAGGATGTCCTGTTGTGCGCGGTGACAACTTGTAGATTATACCAAGACAGATCTCCAAGGTCAGGTGGAATCTATTACAGCTCCTCGGGCTGAGGACACACAGTCAGGTTGAGGCTGTTTTACAAGCCAAACCAGGTGTGGCTCATAAAGGGTGAGCACCTCTAAAGGACAGGTAGAAGAAGTGCACCAGCAGGACCTGGACGGGCGCCCTGACTTACCCTTATCTGGGGCTGAAGTTCATCTCATCATACAAGAGCCGAGGACTGGTGGGAAGTCAATTCGTTTATACCACGCCTCTAAGGCTTGGGGCATGGACACACAGTCAGGTTATGTGATGCAGTTTTTGAAGCAAATACCAGGTGTAGATCATAAAGGATAAAACCTATACAGGACAGACGGTTTCATGCTAAGGCCCTACATAGCGGGCCGCAGCAAAAAACCTCTCATAGAAAGTCTTTCTGCTTCCATTATAGTTATAGGGAAACCGTCGGAGTTTCTGTAGGTATAATTCACATGCTGCAATTTCCAAAACTGTAACGGTAATAGCGCATCCGCTACTTGTATTTTTTTGCAACGTGATGTAAAGGGTTAATAGCGGGACGTTTGGCGGAAGAGTCGTCTTTTATTTATTTTTTTTAAATTGTCTATTGAGTTTTATATTTTAAGGCTAAACCAGAACACGAAGGTATCACAATGTATAAGAGGCCGCCTATATAATATAATATAATATAATATAATATAATATATTCATATACATATAATACAGTATACATTACATATACATCGTATATTATACAGTATACATTACATATACATCATAAATTATACAGTATACATTACATATAAATCGTATATTATACAGTATACATTACATATACATCATAAATTATACAGTATACATTACCTATACATCGTATATTATACAGTATACATTACATATACATCGTATATTATACAGTATACATTACCTATACATCGTATATTATACAGTATACATTACATATACATCATAAATTATACAGTATACATTACATATAAATCGTATATTATACAGTATACATTACCTATACATCATAAATTATACAGTATACATTACATATACATCGTATATTATATACAGTATACATTACATATACATCATAAATTATACAGTATACATTACCTATACATCGTATATTATACAGTATACATTACATATACATCATAAATTATACAGTATACATTACCTATACATCGTATATTATACAGTATACATTACATATACATCATAAATTATACAGTATACATTACATATAAATCGTATATTATACAGTATACATTACCTATACATCATAAATTATACAGTATACATTACATATACATCGTATATTATACAGTATACATTACATATACATCATAAATTATACAGTATACATTACCTATACATCGTATATTATACAGTATACATTACCTATACATCATAAATTATACAGTATACATTACATATAAATCGTATATTATACAGTATACATTACCTATACATCGTATATTATACAGTATACATTACCTATACATCGTATATTATACAGTATACATTACCTATACATCGTATATTATACAGTATACATTACATATACATCATATATTATACAGTATACATTACCTATACATCATATATTATACAGTATACATTACAGATACATCATATATTATACAGTATACATTACATATACATCACAGAATATTATACAGTATACATTACATATACATCATATATTATACAGTATACATTACAGATACATCATATATTATACAGTATACATTACCTATACATCGTATATTATACAGTATACATTACAGATACATCATATATTATACAGTATACATTACATAAACATCATATATTATACAGTATACATTACATATACATCATATATTATATAGTATACATTACAGATACATCATATATTATACAGTATACATTATAGATACATCATATATTATACAGTATACATTACCTATACATCGTATATTATACAGTATACATTACATATACATTGTATATTATACAGTATACATTACATATACATCGTATATTATACAGTATACATTACATATACATCGTATATTATACAGTATACATTACCTATACATCGTATATTATACAGTATACATTACATATACATTGTATATTATACAGTATACATTACATATACATCGTATATTATACAGTATACATTACATATACATCGTATATTATACAGTATACATTACAGATACATCGTATATTATACAGTATACATTATAGATACATCGTATATTATACAGTATACATTACATATACATCGTATATTATACAGTATACATTACATATACATCGTATATTATACAGTATACATTACATATACATCGTATATTATACAGTATACATTACATATACATCACAGTATATTATACAGTATACATTACATATACATCATATATTATACAGTATACATTACATATACATCGTATATTATACAGTATACATTACATATACATCATATATTATACAGTATACATTACATATACATCATATATTATACAGTATACATTACATATACATCATATATTATACAGTATACATTACATAAACATCATATATTATACAGTATACATTACCTATACATCACAGTATATTATACAGTATACATTATAGATACATCATATATTATACAGTATACATTACATATACATCACAGAATATTATACAGTATACATTACATATACATCATATATTATACAGTATACATTACCTATACATCGTATATTATACAGTATACATTACATATACATCGTATATTATACAGTATACATTACATATACATCACAGAATATTATACAGTATACATTACATATACATCATATATTATACAGTATACATTACCTATACATCGTATATTATACAGTATACATTATATATACATCGTATATTATACAGTATACATTACCTATACATCGTATATTATACAGTATACATTACATATACATCACAGAATATTATACAGTATGCATTACCTATACATCATATATTATACAGTATACATTACCTATACATTGTATATTATACAGTATACATTACATATAGTACATTAGCGGCCTTAAAACCTCCATATTTACACTTCCTTCCCATACAGTTCATACTATATATATATACAGTACACATGACCTAACAGACAGACCAAAAGTTTGGACACAACTTCTCATTTCAAGAGTTTTCTGTATTTTCATGACTATAAAAATTGTAGATTCACACTGAAGGCATCAAAACTATGAATTAACACGTGGAATTATATACTTAACAAAAAAGTGTGAAACAACTGAAAATATGTCTTATATTCTAGGTTCTTCAAAGTAGCCACCTTTTGCTTTGATTACTGCTTTGCACACTCTTGGCATTCTCTTGATGAGCTTCAAGAGGTAATCACCTGAAATGGTCTTCCAACAGTCTTGAAGGAGTTCCCAGAGATGCTTAGCACTTGTTGGCCCTTTTGCCTTCACTCTGCGGTCCAGCTCACCCCAAACCATCTGGATTGGGTTCAGGTCTGGTGACTGTGGAGGCCAGGTCATCTGGCGTAGCACCCCATCACTCTCCTTCTTGGTCACATAGCCCTTACACAATCTGGAGGTGTGTTTGGGGTCATTGTCCTGTTGAAAAATAAATGATGGTCCAACTAAACGCAAACCGGATGGAATAGCATGCCGCTGCAAGATGCTGTGGTAACCATGCTGGTTCAGTATTCCTTCAATTTTGAATAAATCCCCAACAGTGTCACCAGCAAAGCACGCCCACACCATCACACCTCCTCCTCCATGCTTCACGGTGGGAACCAGGCATGTAGAGTCCATTCGTTCACCTTTTCTGCGTCGCACAAAGACACGGCGGTTGGAACCAAAGATCTCAAATTTGGACTCATCAGACCAAAGCCCAGATTTCCACAGGTCTAATGTCCATTCCTTGTGTTCTTTAGCCCAAACAAGTCTCTTCTGCTTGCTGCCTGTCCTTAGCAGTGGTTTCCTAGCAGCTATTTTACCATGAAGGCCTGCTGCACACAGTCTCCTCTTAACAGTTGTTGTAGAGATGTGCCTGCTGCTAGAACTCTGTATGGCATTGACCTGGTCTCTAATCTGAGCTGCTGTTAACCTGCGATTTCTGAGGCTGGTGACTCGGATGAACTTATCCTCCGCAGCAGTGGTGACTCTTGGTCTTCCTTTCCTGGGGCAGTTCTCATGTGAGCCAGTTTCTTTGTAGCGCTTGATGGTTTTGGCCACTGCACTTGGGGACACTTTCAAAGTTTTCCCAATTTTTCGGACTGACTGACCTTCATTTCTTAAAGTAATGATGGCCACTCTTTTTTCTTTACTTAGCTGCTTTTTTCTTGCCATAATACAAATTCTAACACTCCATTCAGTAGGACTATCAGCTGTGTATCCACCTGACTTCTGAACAACACAACTGATGGTCCCAACACTATTTATAAGGCAAGAAATCCCACTTATTAAACCTGACAGGGCACACCTGTGAAGTGAAAACCATTTCAGGTGACTACCTCTTGAAGCTCATCAAGAGAATGCCAAGAGTGTGCAAAGCAGTAATCAAAGCAAAAGGTGGCTACTTTGAAGAACCTAGAATATAAGACATATTTTCAGTTGTTTCACACTTTTTTGTTAAGTATATAATTCCACATGTGGTAATTCATAGTTTTGATGCCTTCAGTGAGACCCCATTTTTTAAATCAAAAAAAAAAAAAAAACTTTTTGAAAAAAAAAGGGGTTCCCAACTTTTCTTTCTATTTTTTAAATAATAGAATATTAGAAAATTTTTATTAGATTGAGGTTTTTTAAACTTTTTGTCTTTTATATACATCACAGGATATTATACAGTATACATTACATATACATATATTATACAGTATACATTACATATACATCACAGGATATTATACAGTATACATTACATATACATATATTATACAGTATACATTGCCTATACATCGTATATTATACAGTATACATTACCTATACATCGTATATTATACAGTATACATTACATATACATCGTATATTATACAGTATACATTACCTATACATCGTATATTATACAGTATACATTACCTATACATCGTATATTATACAGTATACATTACCTATACATCGTATATTATACAGTATACATTACCTATACATCGTATATTATACAGTATACATTACCTATACATCGTATATTATACAGTATACATTACATATACATCGTATATTATACAGTATACATTACATATACATCGTATATTATACAGTATACATTACATATACATCGTATATTATACAGTATACATTACCTATACATCGTATATTATACAGTATACATTACCTATACATGGTATATTATACAGTATACATTACCTATACATCGTATATTATACAGTATACATTACCTATACATCGTATATTATACAGTATACATTACCTATACATGGTATATTATACAGTATACATTACCTATACATCGTATATTATACAGTATACATTACCTATACATCGTATATTATACAGTATACATTACCTATACATCGTATATTATACAGTATACATTACCTATACATCGTATATTATACAGTATACATTACCTATACATTATATATTATACAGTATACATTACACATACATTATATATTATACAGTATACATTACATATACATTATATATTATACAGTATACATTACAGATACATCATAGAATATTAAACATTACATGATATACAATTTACATTACATTGGAGGGTTTGGGTACAATAATCCCCCAAAGTGGGCGCTTTCTGAGTGTTCTAGGTGTGGGAGGACGTTCCGCATTGAGTTGTGGATTGGCCTTGGAGGGGCTAAAGCCTAACTATACTTTTAGGGGAGTGTACCACCGCCATAATCTCCTCTGTACCCCTTATACAATGCTATACGGGTGTTCTGTGACATTATGTCAGAGTGCAATCTTGTTGCTGAGAAAAATAAACTTTTAATTCATATGCAAATGTGCTGTTTGGTGCACTCTGGGCGTGGCCACAGCACTGGTTTTAGCCTGTGGTTGCCACCCAGTGTATATGTGAAGGGAAATATAATGGGAGCTTAAAGGGAATGATGAGATCTGTAATACCATGAGTATGGGGTGGCCATCTTGCCTGAGCTGCTGTTAACAGATTTACAGACCTGTTTTACAGCAGCCACATGGACCACAGACACAATAGCCTGGAGAAAAGTCATTGAGGTGTGCGGGGTCAGTGCCGTATATTATTGTTATTATTTCACACTTGTATCCTGTCTTGTGGCATTGCACTGTATATTGTGTCCTACACTCACGTCTCTTGGTGCTGGTCAGCGGCCGGCGCCTCCCCGCGGTTCACACGCTGACTCCTTACAGGTGGAACAAAGCAGCAGCCTTGAGTTTCTCCGGTCAGCAGATACTTGGTCTCTTTCTAACCAGTCACAGTAGTCTCTTGTAGTCAGACACAGTCTTGGGGCTGCACGTGAGAAGTTTTGCCCCAACAGTTTTGTGTTGTCCAGAGTGAAGTGAGCCTTGGGTGTGGTTTTCATCATGTTCTGGATACCCCTCTCCTGTATCATTGCTCACCGCTGTAGGGTGCTCCACTTATATCTGACTAGCTCTTGTCTGGGGTTGTCGCCACCTGATGATATTACTCTGTCTATCTAGCTAATGCCATGAGGTGTGCACCGGTACTCACTCTGGAGGACCCAACATGTCCATATAGTACACAGAAAACCTGATTGTAATGGGAACTGTGTAATACTTAATTTCCCCTATGGGGGCGCTGCAGGGATACTGAGCACCAGCTGATAAATAGTTACACTGATAAATTGTGACGTGTGGTAGAATTACAAGTGAGCTATAGACAGCGAGTACACCTGTCAACAGATATACAGTATACTCTTACACTCACCTCTCCCTGCTCTCACACTTGCCCCTCTACCTACTCTTACACTCACTTCTCCCTGCCCTCACCTCTCCCTGCTCTTACACTCACCTCTCCGTACTATCACACTTACCTCTCCCTGCTCTCATGCTCGCCTCTCCCTGCTCTCTCGCCTCTCCCTACTCTCTCGCCTCTCCCTGCTCTCTCGCCTCTCACTGCTCTCTCGCCTCTCCCTGCTCTCTCGCCTCTCCTCTGCACGCTCGCCACTCCCTGCTCTCACGTTCGCCTCTCTCTGCTCTCACGCTCGCCTCTCCCTGCTCTCTCGCCTCTCCCTGCACGCTCACCTCTCCCTGCTCTCTCACGCTCGCCTCTCTCTGCTCTCTCACGCTCGCCTCTCTCTGCTCTCTCACGCTCGCCTCTCTCTGCTCTCACGCTCGCCTCTCCCTGCTCTCACGCTCGCCTCTTCCTGCTCTCTCGCCTCTCCCTGCACACTCGCCTCTCCCTGCTCGCTCGCCTCTCCCTGCTCTCACGCTTGCCTCTCCCTGCACGCTTGCCTCTCCCTGCACGCTTGCCTCTCCCTGCTCGCTCGCCTCTCCCTGCTCGCTCGCCTCTCCCTGCACGCTCGCCTCTCCCTGCTCTCAGCTCGCCTCTCCCTGCTCTCTCGCCTCTCCCTGCACGCTCGCCTCTCCCTGCTCTCTCACGTTCGCCTCTCTCTGCTCTCACGCTCGCCTCTCCCTGCTCTCTCGCCTCTCCCTGCTCTCTCGCCTCTCCCTGCACGCTCACCTCTCCCTGCTCTCTCACGCTCGCCTCTCCCTGCTCTCTCACGCTCCCGCCTGCTCTCTCCGCCTCTCCCTGCTCTCACGCTCGCCTCTCCCTGCTCTCTCGCCTCTCCCTGCACACTCGCCTCTCCCTGCTCTCTCACGCTTGCCTCTCCCTGCTCGCTCGCCTCTCCCTGCTCTCACGCTTGCCTCTCCCTGCACGCTCGCCTCTCCCTGCTCGCTCGCCTCTCCCTGCACGCTCACCTCTCCCTGCTCTCACGCTCGCCTCTCCCTCACGCTCTCCTCTCCCTGCTCTCTCACGCTCGCCTCTCCCTGATCATGGGCTTCCATCTGCTCCCATTCAATGCTGTAGACAACACCCCTCACCCCTTGTGAGGCAAAGTGAAGGGAATTTCATAGAGGGGCAGAGAGGAGTGAACATCTGGAGTGCGGTTTATTAAGTAGATGGGTCTGGCCTGGGGTCTGTATTTTTAGACAGTACGGGCTGGGTATTTATATGCATGGAGTCTGAGGTTTGGATTTTTTGGGGGTCTGTGATCTATATTAGTTTAGGGGTCCTGGTGGTATCTGCATTTATTGGGTCTGTATTCTGTGTAGGGGTCTGGTCTGGGATCTGTATACGGGGCGGGTCTGGCCAGGGGTCTACATATACAAATTTGAGTAGGGACTTTAATGTAGGGGTCTCATCTGAATCTGTATTTTTTTAGAGGGCCTGGTGTGGGTTCTATATGGAGACTGTACTTGTGTAAGGGGTCTGGTCTGGGGTCTGTTAATGGGGGTTATGTTATGGGATTTGTATGCAGGGTGGTCTGGGCCGGGGTCTTATCTTTATTTAGGTTATCTGGCCGGTGGTCAGCTTACAGGGGTCTGGTGATTTACATTGTGTTACCGGCCTTATATAAATTGGTGAGAGATATAGAAAAATTATGTGTAATGTGCTGCGGGCGCAACTTATTGAGTCCCCGTGAAGACCCCTCACAGAGGTTGTCAGGTACACGTCTACGGCTTGGAGAGCTGCGGGTCATAGCATGATGATATATATTATATATATATATATATATAAGATATACATGTACTCATATGGAGGCCGCATGTCGTCTCCATACCAGTGTGAATAAGTCTGTAGTCTTACATAGGTCACTAATGAACCCCCATACACGGTAGCAGCAATAAACTTACCTCATATATACACCCCACATGTATACTGTAAGGTACGACTATGCTGTAGGGTTATTCACGTAAGGCTGAAGGCGATGTAACTGCAGATGTGTATCTGGCGCCTTTCATTAATTATATTATGTTTGCTCTACTAATATTGGCCGCTCGCCCTGGAAAACTGGCAGTGGATCAGCTACGCCCTGCTGCCCAGGGTAATGTTAAGCTGGCCGTACCCACTACATCTATGCACACACAGTGTTGTGCAAAAGTTTTAGGCGTAGTGAGAGTGCTTCCAGCAATAGAAGGGTTAATAGTTTATTTTTGTGAATGAAGAGAAATAGAAATCCCTTCAATATCTGGTGTGACCTTTGCCCCTTGTCTTCTCGGTACAGACTGGCAGGACTGGGCAGGGAGGTTGTTCCCGCCGCCATCTTGGAGAACTAAGCCCAGATCTTCTGTGGATGTTGCTTGCTCCAATCCGTCTGTCTCTTCTTGTCATCCCAGACAGACTGGGCTATATCTGTGGGGGCCGGATCATCACTTCCAGGACTCCTCCTCCAAGGGGCAAAGGTCACAAACTTAATAAACCTGTAGCAGCATTTTATGAAGCACTCACAACACGCCAGACACTTACTGTGGGACATTAGACATCCCCCCGTACACCGGCACCATGGACAACCTCACACATAAGACACGTTCTGCACACACGGGTGAGAGCACACTGGGGGAATTTATTAAGACTGGTGATCCCTAGAGTCTTATTTGACTCCCTCCAGACACAAAACTCACCAGAATTACTAAGAATGTCTGGTTAGGGAGTATAAGAGAGGCGAGTATAAGAGAGGCGAGTGTAAGAGAGAGGGAGTATAAGAGAGGCGAGTGTAAGAGAGGAGGAGTATAAGAGAGGCGAGTGAAAGAGAGGAGTATAAGAGGGGAGTATAAGAGAGGAGTATAAGAGGGGAGTATTAGAGGAGTATAAGAGAGGAGTATAAGAGAGGAGTATAAGAGGGAGTATAAGAGGGAGTATAAGAGGGGAGTATAAGAGGGGAGTATAAGAGAGGAGTATAAGAGAGGAGTATAAGAGGGGAGTATAAGAGGGGAGTATAAGAGGGGAGTATAAGAGGGAGTATAAGAGGGGAGTATAAGAGGGGAGTATAAGAGGGAGTATAAGAGGGGAGTATAAGAGGGGAGTATAAGAGAGGGAGTATAAGAGGGGAGTATAAGAGAGGAGTATAAGAGGGGAGTATAAGAGGGGAGTATAAGAGAGGAGTATAAGAGAGGGAGTATAAGAGAGGGGAGTATAAGAGGGGAGTATAAGAGAGGGAGTATAAGAGGGGAGTATAAGAGGGGAGTATAAGAGAGGGGTATAAGAGGGGAGTATAAGAGAGGAGTATAAGAGGGGGAGTATAAGAGGGGAGTATAAGAGAGGCGAGTATAAGAGAGGAGTATAAGAGAGGAGTATAAGAGAGGGAGTATAAGAGGGGAGTATAAGAGGGAGAAGAGGGAGTATAAGAGGGAGGGAGTATAAGAGGGGAGTATAAGAGGGGAGTATAAGAGGGGAGTATAAGAGAGGAGTATAAGAGAGGAGTATAAGAGAGGAGTATAAGAGAGGAGTATAAGAGGGGAGTATAAGAGGAGTATAAGAGAGGAGTATAAAGAGGGGAGTATAAGAGAGGAGTATAAGAGGGGAGTATAAGAGGGGAGTATAAGAGAGGAGTATAAGAGAGGAGTATAAGAGGGGAGTATAAGAGAGGAGTATAAGAGGGGAGTATAAGAGAGGAGTATAAGAGAGGGAGTATAAGAGGGGAGTATAAGAGGGGAGTATAAGAGAGGAGTATAAGAGGGGAGTATAAGAGGGGAGTATAAGAGAGGAGTATAAGAGGGAGTATAAGAGAGGGGAGTATAAGAGGGGAGTATAAGAGGGGAGTATAAGAGGGGAGTATAAGAGAGGAGTATAAGAGGGGAGTATAAGAGGGGAGTATAAGAGGGGAGTATAAGAGAGGGTAGTAGAGGGAGTAAGAGGGGAGTATAAGAGGGGAGTATAAGAGGGGAGTATAAGAGGAGAAGAGGGAGTATAAGAGAGGAGTATAAGAGGGGAGTATAAGAGAGGAGTATAAGAGAGGAGTATAAGAGGGGAGTATAAGAGAGGAGTATAAGAGGGGAGTATAAGAGAGGGAGTATAAGAGGGGAGTATAAGAGAGGAGTATAAGAGAGGAGTATAAGAGAGGAGTATAAGAGAGGAGTATAAGAGAGGAGTATAAGAGGGTAAGAGGAGTATAAGAGGGGAGTATAAGAGAGGAGTATAAGAGAGGGAGTATAAGAGGAGTATAAGAGAGGGAGTGTAAGAGAGGAGAGTAAAGAGTAAGAGAGGCGAGTAGTAAAGAGAGGAGTATAAGAGAGGAGTATAAGAGAGGAGTATAAGAGAGGGAGTATAAGAGAGGAGTATAAGAGAGGAGTATAAGAGTATAAGAGAGGAGTATAAGAGAGGAGTATAAGAGGGGAGTATAAGAGGGAGTATAAGAGAGAGTAAGAGGGAGTATAAGAGAGGAGTATAAGAGAGGAGTATAAGAGAGGAGTATAAGAGAGGAGTATAAGAGAGGAGTATAAGAGGGGAGTATAAGAGAGGAGTATAAGAGAGGAGAGTATAAGAGGGGAGTATAAGAGAGGAGTATAAGAGGGGAGTATAAGAGAGGGAGTATAAGAGAGGAGTATAAGAGAGGGAGTATAAGAGAGGGTATAAGAGGGGAGTATAAGAGGGGAGTATAAGAGGGGAGTATAAGAGAGGAGTATAAGAGAGGAGTATAAGAGGGGAGGTATAAGAGGAGTATAAGAGGGGAGTATAAGAGGGGAGTATAAGAGAGGAGTATAAGAGGGGAGAGGAGTATAAGAGGGGAGTATAAGAGGGGAGTATAAGAGAGGAGTATAAGAGAGAGGGGGAGTATAAGAGGGGAGTGTAAGAGGGGAGTATAAGAGGGGAGTATAAGAGGGGAGTATAAGAGAGGGAGTATAAGAGGGAGAGAGAGAGGAGTATAAGAGAGGAGTATAAGAGGGGAGTATAAGAGAGGAGTATAAGAGGGGAGTATAAGAGGGGAGTATAAGAGAGGGAGTATAAGAGAGGAGTATAAGAGAGGAGTATAAGAGAGGAGTATAAGAGAGGGAGTATAAGAGGGGAGTATAAGAGAGGAGTATAAGAGAGGAGTATAAGAGGGGAGTATAAGAGAGGAGTATAAGAGGGGAGTATAAGAGGGGGAGTATAAGAGGGGAGTATAAGAGAGGGAGTATAAGAGGGGAGTATAAGAGAGGAGTATAAGAGGGGAGTATAAGAGGAGTATAAGAGAGGGTATAAGAGAGGAGTATAAGAGAGGGAGTATAAGAGAGGGGAGTATAAGAGAGGGAGTATAAGAGAGGAGTATAAGAGAGGAGTATAAGAGGGGTAGAGGAGTATAAGAGGGGAGTATAAGAGAGGAGTATAAGAGGGGAGTATAAGAGAGGAGTATAAGAGGAGTATAAGAGGGGAGTATAAGAGGGGGAGTATAAGAGGGGAGTATAAGAGGGGAGTATAAGAGGGGAGTATAAGAGGGGAGTATAAGAGGGAGTATAAGAGAGGAGTATAAGAGGGGAGTATAAGAGAGGGAGTATAAGAGAGGAGTATAAGAGAGGAGTATAAGAGGGGAGTATAAGAGAGGAGTATAAGAGGGGAGTATAAGAGAGGAGTATAAGAGGGGAGTATAAGAGGGGAGTATAAGAGGGGAGTATAAGAGGGGAGTATAAGAGAGGAGTATAAGAGGGGAGTATAAGAGAGGAGTATAAGAGGGGAGTATAAGAGGGAGTATAAGAGGGGAGTATAAGAGAGGAGTATAAGAGGGGAGTATAAGAGAGGAGTATAAGAGAGGAGTATAAGAGAGGAGTATAAGAGAGGAGTATAAGAGAGGGAGTATAAGAGAGGAGAGTATAAGAGGGGGGTATAAGGGGAGTATAAGAGGAGTATAAGAGGGAGTATAAGAGGGAGTATAAGAGAGGAGTATAAGAGAGGAGTATAAGAGGAGTATAAGAGGGGAGTATAAGAGAGAGTATAAGAGGGGAGTATAAGAGGAGTATAAGAGAGGGATAAGAGGGAGTATAAGAGAGGGAGTATAAGAGGGAGTATAAGAGGGGAGTATAAGAGGGAGTATAAGAGGGGAGTATAAGAGAGGAGTATAAGAGGGAGTATAAGAGGGGAGTATAAGAGGGGAGTATAAGAGGAGTATAAGAGAGGAGTATAAGAGGGGAGTATAAGAGAGGAGTATAAGAGAGGAGTATAAGAGGGGAGTATAAGAGGGGGGGTATAAGAGGGGAGTATAAGAGAGGAGTATAAGAGAGGGGGAGTATAAGAGAGGGAGTATAAGAGAGGAGTATAAGAGAGGAGTATAAGAGAGGAGTATAAGAGGGGGAGTATAAGAGAGGAGTATAAGAGAGGAGTATAAGAGGGAGTATAAGAGGAGTATAAGAGAGGGGAGTATAAGAGGGGAGTATAAGAGAGGAGTATAAGAGGGAGTATAAGAGGGGAGTATAAGAGGGGAGTATAAGAGAGGAGTATAAGAGAGGAGAGAGGAGTATAAGAGGGGAGTATAAGAGGGAGTATAAGAGAGGAGTATAAGAGAGGGTATAAGAGGGAGTATAAGAGAGGAGTATAAGAGAGGGAGGTATAAGAGAGGAGTATAAGAGAGGAGTATAAGAGAGGAGTATAAGAGGGGAGTATAAGAGGGGAGTATAAGAGGGAGTATAAGAGAGAGGAGTATAAGAGAGGAGTATAAGAGGGGAGTATAAGAGGAGTATAAGAGGGAGTATAAGAGAGGAGTATAAGAGGGGAGTATAAGAGGGGAGTATAAGAGAGGAGTATAAGAGGGGAGTATAAGAGAGGAGTATAAGAGGGAGTATAAGAGAGGGAGTATAAGAGAGGGAGTATAAGAGAGGAGTATAAGAGAGGAGTATAAGAGAGGGAGTATAAGAGAGGAGTATAAGAGAGGAGTATAAGAGGGGAGTATAAGAGAGGAGTATAAGAGGAGTATAAGAGGGGAGTATAAGAGGAGGAGTATAAGAGAGGAGTATAAGAGAGGAGTATAAGAGAGAAGAGAGGAGTATAAGAGGGGAGTATAAGAGAGGAGTATAAGAGAGGGAGTATAAGAGAGGAGTATAAGAGAGGGAGTATAAGAGAGGAGTATAAGAGAGATAAGAGAGGAGTATAAGAGGGAGTATAAGAGGAGTATAAGGGGAGTATAAGAGGGGAGTATAAGAGGGGAGTATAAGAGAGGAGTATAAGAGAGGAGTATAAGAGGAGTATAAGAGGGGAGTATAAGAGAGAGTATAAGAGGGGAGTATAAGAGAGGAGTATAAGAGAGGAGTATAAGAGAGGGAGTATAAGAGAGGAGTATAAGAGAGGAGTATAAGAGGGGAGTATAAGAGAGGAGTATAAGAGAGAGGAGTATAAGAGAGGAGTATAAGAGAGGAGTATAAGAGAGGAGTATAAGAGGGAGAGTATAAGAGAGGAGTATAAGAGAGGAGTATAAGAGAGGAGTATAAGAGGGGAGTATAAGAGGGAGTATAAGAGAGGAGTATAAGAGAGGTATAAGAGAGGAGTATAAGAGGGAGTATAAGAGAGGAGTATAAGAGAGGAGTATAAGAGAGGAGTATAAGAGAGGAGTATAGAGAGAGGGGAGTATAAGAGAGGAGTATAAGAGAGGAGTATAAGAGAGGAGTATAAGAGGGGAGTATAAGAGGGGAGTATAAGAGAGGAGTATAAGAGGAGTATAGAGTATAAGAGAGGAGTATAAGAGGAGAGAGAGGAGTATAAGAGAGAGTATAAGAGAGGAGTATAAGAGAGGAGTATAAGAGGAGGGAGTATAAGAGGGGAGTATAAGAGAGGAGTATAAGAGGGGAGTATAAGAGGGGAGTATAAGAGAGGAGTATAAGAGGGGAGTATAAGAGGGGAGTATAAGAGAGGAGTATAAGAGGGGAGTATAAGAGAGGGAGTATAAGAGGGGAGTATAAGAGGAGTATAAGAGAGTATAAGAGGGAGTATAAGAGAGAGTATAAGAGAGAGGAGTATAAGAGAGGAGTATAAGAGGGGAGTATAAGAGGGGAGTATAAGAGAGTATAAGAGGGGAGTATAAGAGAGGAGTATAAGAGGGGAGTATAAGAGAGGAGTATAAGAGGGAGTATAAGAGAGGAGTATAAGAGAGGAGTATAAGAGGGGAGTATAAGAGAGGAGTATAAGAGAGGAGTATAAGAGAGGATAAGAGAGAGGAGTATAAGAGAGGAGTATAAGAGAGGAGGATATAAGAGAGGAGTATAAGAGGGGAGTATAAGAGAGGAGTATAAGAGAGGAGTATAAGAGGGGAGTATAAGAGGGAGTATAAGAGGGAGTATAAGAGGGGAGTATAAGAGGGGAGTATAAGAGGGGAGTATAAGAGAGGAGTATAAGAGAGGAGTATAAGAGAGGAGTATAAGAGGGGAGTATAAGAGAGGAGTATAAGAGAGGAGTATAAGAGGGGAGTATAAGAGGGGAGTATAAGAGGAGTATAAGAGGAGTATAAGAGGGGAGTATAAGAGAGGAGTATAAGAGAGGAGTATAAGAGAGGAGTATAAGAGGGGAGTATAAGAGAGGAGTATAAGAGGGGAGTATAAGAGAGGAGTATAAGAGGGGAGTATAAGAGAGAGGAGTATAAGAGGGGGAGGTATAAGAGGGGAGTATAAGAGAGGAGTATAAGAGGGGAGTATAAGAGGGGAGTATAAGAGGGGAGTATAAGAGGGAGAATAAGAGGGGAGTATAAGAGAGGAGTATAAGAGAGGGAGTATAAGAGGGAGTATAAGAGGGGAGTATAAGAGAGGAGTATAAGAGAGGAGTATAAGAGAGGAGTATAAGAGGGGAGTATAAGAGAGGAGTATAAGAGGGGAGTATAAGAGGAGTATAAGAGAGGAGTATAAGAGGGGAGTATAAGAGGGAGTATAAGAGGGGAGTATAAGAGGGAGTATAAGAGAGGAGAGTATAAGAGGGGAGTATAAGAGAGGAGTATAAGAGAGGAGTATAAGAGGAGGAGTATAAGAGAGGAGTATAAGAGAGGGGAGTATAAGAGGGGAGTATAAGAGGGGAGTATAAGAGGGGAGTATAAGAGGGGAGTATAAGAGGGGAGTATAAGAGGGGAGTATAAGAGAGGAGTATAAGAGGGGAGTATAAGAGGGGAGTATAAGAGGGGTATAAGAGGGGAGTATAAGAGGGGAGTATAAGAGAGGGAGTATAAGAGGGAGTATAAGAGGGGAGTATAAGAGAGGAGTATAAGAGGGGAGTATAAGAGAGGAGTATAAGAGGGGAGTATAAGAGAGGAGTATAAGAGGGGAGTATAAGAGGGGAGTATAAGAGGGGAGTATAAGAGGGTATAAGAGGGGAGTATAAGAGGGGAGTATAAGAGAGGAGTATAAGAGGGGAGTATAAGAGAGGAGTATAAGAGAGGAGTATAAGAGGGGAGTATAAGAGGGGAGTATAAGAGGGGAGTATAAGAGGGGAGTATAAGAGAGGAGTATAAGAGAGGAGTATAAGAGGGGAGTATAAGAGGGGAGTATAAGAGGGGAGTATAAGAGAGGAGTATAAGAGGGGAGTATAAGAGGGGAGTATAAGAGGAGTATAAGAGAGGGGAGTATAAGAGGGGAGTATAAGAGGGAGTATAAGAGGGAGTATAAGAGAGGAGTATAAGAGGGAGAGTAGAGATAAGAGGAGTATAAGAGGGTATAAGAGAGGAGTATAAGAGAGGAGTATAAGAGGGGAGTATAAGAGAGGAGTATAAGAGGGAGTATAAGAGAGGAGTATAAGAGGGAGTATAAGAGAGGAGTATAAGAGGGGAGTATAAGAGAGGAGTATAAGAGGGGAGTATAAGAGGGGAGTATAAGAGGGGAGTATAAGAGGAGTATAAGAGGGAGTATAAGAGGGGAGTATAAGAGAGGGAGTATAAGAGGGGAGGAGAGGAGTATAAGAGGGAGAGGGAGTATAAGAGAGGAGTATAAGAGGGGAGTATAAGAGAGGAGTATAAGAGGGGAGTATAAGAGGGGAGTATAAGAGGGGAGTATAAGAGGGGAGTATAAGAGAGGAGTATAAGAGAGGAGTATAAGAGGGGAGTATAAGAGAGGAGTATAAGAGGGGAGTATAAGAGAGGAGTATAAGAGGAGTATAAGAGGGAGTATAAGAGAGGAGTATAAGAGGGAGTATAAGAGAGGAGTATAAGAGGGGAGTATAAGAGGGGAGTATAAGAGAGGAGTATAAGAGAGGAGTATAAGAGAGGAGTATAAGAGGGGAGTATAAGAGGGGAGTATAAGAGAGAGTATAAGAGGGGAGTATAAGAGAGGAGTATAAGAGGGGAGTATAAGAGAGGAGTATAAGAGAGGAGTATAAGAGGGGAGTATAAGAGAGGAGTATAAGAGGGAGTATAAGAGGGAGTATAAGAGAGGAGTATAAGAGAGGAGTATAAGAGAGGAGTATAAGAGAGGAGTATAAGAGGGGAGTATAAGAGAGGAGTATAAGAGAGGAGTATAAGAGAGGAGTATAAGAGGGGAGTATAAGAGAGGAGTATAAGAGGGGAGTATAAGAGGGGAGTATAAGAGGGGAGTATAAGAGGAGTATAAGAGAGGAGTATAAGAGAGGAGTATAAGAGGGGAGTATAAGAGGGGAGTATAAGAGAGGAGAATAAGAGGGGAGTATAAGAGGGGAGTATAAGAGAGGAGTATAAGAGGGAGTATAAGAGAGGAGTATAAGAGAGGAGTATAAGAGAGGAGTATAAGAGAGGAGTATAAGAGGGAGTATAAGAGGGGAGTATAAGAGGGGAGTATAAGAGAGGAGTATAAGAGAGAGTATAAGAGGGGAGTATAAGAGAGGAGTATAAGAGAGGAGTATAAGAGAGGAGTATAAGAGGGGAGTATAAGAGAGGAGTATAAGAGAGGAGTATAAGAGAGTAAAGAGAGGAGTATAAGAGAGGAGTATAAGAGGGGAGTATAAGAGAGGAGTATAAGAGAGGGAGTATAAGAGAGGGAGTATAAGAGAGGAAAGAGGAGTATAAGAGAGGAGTATAAGAGAGGAGTATAAGAGAGGAGTATAAGAGAGGAGTATAAGAGGGGAGTATAAGAGGGGAGTATAAGAGAGGAGTATAAGAGAGGAGTATAAGAGAGGAGTATAAGAGAGGAGTATAAGAGGGGAGTATAAGAGAGAGGAGTATAAGAGAGGAGTATAAGAGAGGAGTATAAGAGAGGAGTATAAGAGGGGAGTATAAGAGAGGAGTATAAGAGAGGAGAGGATATAAGAGGGGAGTATAAGAGGGGAGTATAAGAGAGGAGTATAAGAGAGGAGTATAAGAGGGGAGTATAAGAGAGGAGTATAAGAGGGGAGTATAAGAGAGGAGTATAAGAGAGGAGTATAAGAGAGGAGTATAAGAGAGGGAGTATAAGAGGGGAGTATAAGAGGGGAGTATAAGAGAGGAGTATAAGAGAGGAGTATAAGAGAGGAGTATAAGAGGGGAGTATAAGAGAGGAGTATAAGAGGGGAGTATAAGAGGGGAGTATAAGAGGGGAGTATAAGAGAGGAGTATAAGAGGAGTATAAGAGGGAGTATAAGAGGGGAGTATAAGAGGAGTATAAGAGGGAGAGGAGTATAAGAGAGGAGTATAAGAGAGGAGTATAAGAGGGGAGTATAAGAGAGGAGTATAAGAGAGGAGTATAAGAGAGGAGAGGGGAGTATAAGAGAGGAGTATAAGAGAGGAGTATAAGAGAGGAGTAAAGAGAGGAGTATAAGAGAGGAGTATAAGAGAGGAGTATAAGAGAGGAGTATAAGAGGGGAGTATAAGAGGGGAGTATAAGAGAGGAGTATAAGAGGGGAGTATAAGAGAGGAGTATAAGAGAGAGTATAAGAGAGGAGTATAAGAGAGGAGTATAAGAGAGGAGTATAAGAGAGGAGTATAAGAGAGGAGTATAAGAGGGGAGTATAAGAGAGGAGTATAAGAGGGGAGTATAAGAGAGGAGTATAAGAGGGGAGTATAAGAGAGGAGTATAAGAGAGGAGTATAAGAGAGGAGTATAAGAGAGGAGTATAAGAGAGAGAGTATAAGAGGGGAGTATAAGAGAGGAGTATAAGAGAGGGAGTATAAGAGGGAGTAAGAGGAGTATAAGAGAGGAGTATAAGAGAGGAGTATAAGAGAGAGAGAGAGAGAGGAGTATAAGAGAGGAGTATAAGAGAGGAGTATAAGAGGGGAGTATAAGAGGGGAGTATAAGAGGGAGGAGTATAAGAGAGGAGTATAAGAGGAGAAGAGAGGAGGTATAAGAGAGGAGTATAAGAGAGGAGTATAAGAGAGGAGTATAAGAGAGGAGTATAAGAGGGGAGTATAAGAGAGGAGTATAAGAGGGGAGTATAAGAGAGGAGTATAAGAGGGGAGTATAAGAGAGGAGTATAAGAGGGGAGTATAAGAGAGGAGTATAAGAGGGGAGTATAAGAGAGTATAAGAGGTATAAGAGGGGAGTATAAGAGAGGAGTATAAGAGAGGAGTATAAGAGAGGAGTATAAGAGAGGAGTATAAGAGAGGGAGTATAAGAGAGGAGTATAAGAGAGGAGTATAAGAGGAGTATAAGAGAGGAGTATAAGAGAGGAGTATAAGAGGGGAGTATAAGAGAGGAGTATAAGAGGGGAGTATAAGAGAGGAGTATAAGAGGTATAAGAGGGGAGTATAAGAGGGGAGTATAAGAGAGGAGTATAAGAGAGGATAAGAGGGGAGTATAAGAGGGGAGTATAAGAGAGGAGTATAAGAGGGGAGTATAAGAGAGGAGTATAAGAGAGGAGTATAAGAGAGGAGTATAAGAGAGGAGTATAAGAGGGTATAAGAGGGAGTAAGAGAGGAGTATAAGAGAGGAGTATAAGAGGGGAGTATAAGAGAGGAGTATAAGAGAGGAGTATAAGAGGGGAGTATAAGAGAGGAGTATAAGAGAGGAGTATAAGAGAGGGAGTATAAGAGAGGAGTATAAGAGGGGAGTATAAGAGAGGAGTATAAGAGGGAGTATAAGAGGGAGTATAAGAGGGGAGTATAAGAGGGGAGTATAAGAGGGGAGTATAAGAGGGGAGTATAAGAGAGGAGTATAAGAGAGGGGGGGAGTATAAGAGGGAGTATAAGAGAGGAGTATAAGAGGGGAGTATAAGAGGGGAGTATAAGAGAGGAAGAGGAGTAAGAGAGGAGTATAAGAGGGAGTAT
Source organism: Leptodactylus fallax (assembly GCA_947044405.1). Taxonomy (NCBI): domain Eukaryota; kingdom Metazoa; phylum Chordata; class Amphibia; order Anura; family Leptodactylidae; genus Leptodactylus; species Leptodactylus fallax. The sequence continues at coordinate 420,595 of CAMRHE010000780.1, read as the reverse complement.
AAGAGGGGAGTATAAGAGGGGAGTATAAGAGGGGAGTATAAGAGGGGAGTATAAGAGAGGAGTATAAGAGGGGAGTATAAGAGAGGAGTATAAGAGGGGAGTATAAGAGGGGAGTATAAGAGAGGAGTATAAGAGAGGAGTATAAGAGGGAGTATAAGAGGGGAGTATAAGAGAGGAGTATAAGAGAGGGAGTATAAGAGGGAGTATAAGAGAGGAGTATAAGAGGGGAGTATAAGAGGGGAGTATAAGAGAGGAGTATAAGAGGGAGTATAAGAGGGAGTATAAGAGGGAGTATAAGAGGAGAGTATAAGAGGGGAGTATAAGAGAGGAGTATAAGAGAGGGAGTATAAGAGAGGAGTATAAGAGAGGAGTATAAGAGAGGAGTATAAGAGAGGAGTATAAGAGAGAGGAGTATAAGAGAGGAGTATAAGAGAGGAGTATAAGAGAGGGAGTATAAGAGAGGGGAGTATAAGAGAGGAGTATAAGAGAGGAGAGTATAAGAGGGAGTATAAGAGGGGAGTATAAGAGAGGAGTATAAGAGAGGAGTATAAGAGAGAGTATAAGAGAGGAGTATAAGAGGGGAGTATAAGAGAGGAGTATAAGAGGGGAGTATAAGAGGGAGTATAAGAGAGAGTATAAGAGGGGAGTATAAGAGAGGAGTATAAGAGAGGAGTATAAGAGAGGAGTATAAGAGAGGAGTATAAGAGGGAGTATAAGAGAGGAGTATAAGAGGGAGTATAAGAGAGGAGTATAAGAGAGGAGTATAAGAGGGGAGTATAAGAGGAGAGTATAAGAGGGAGTATAAGAGGGGAGTATAAGAGGGGAGTATAAGAGAGGAGTATAAGAGAGGAGTATAAGAGGGGAGTATAAGAGAGGAGTATAAGAGAGGGAGTATAAGAGAGAAAAGGGAGTATAAGAGGAGTATAAGAGGGGAGTATAAGAGGGAGTATAAGAGAGAGGAGTATAAGAGAGGAGAGTATAAGAGAGAGAGAGAGTATAAGAGAGGAGTATAAGAGAGGAGTATAAGAGAGGAGGAGTATAAGAGGCGAGTATAAGAGAGGAGTATAAGAGAGGGAGTATAAGAGAGGAGTATAAGAGGGAGTATAAGAGGGGAGTATAAGAGAGGAGTATAAGAGGGGAGTATAAGAGAGGAGTATAAGAGAGGAGTATAAGAGAGGAGTATAAGAGGGAGTATAAGAGAGGAGTATAAGAGAGGAGTATAAGAGAGGAGTATAAGAGGGGAGTATAAGAGAGGAGTATAAGAGAGGGAGTATAAGAGGGAGTATAAGAGGGGAGTATAAGAGAGGAGTATAAGAGAGGAGTATAAGAGGGGAGTATAAGAGAGGAGTATAAGAGAGGAGTATAAGAGAGGAGTATAAGAGAGGAGTATAAGAGGGGAGTATAAGAGAGTATAAGAGGGGAGTATAAGAGAGGAGTATAAGAGGGGAGTATAAGAGGGGAGTATAAGAGAGAGGAGTATAAGAGGGAGTATAAGAGGAGAGTATAAGAGGGGAGTATAAGAGGGGAGTATAAGAGAGGAGTATAAGAGAGGAGTATAAGAGAGGAGTATAAGAGAGGAGTATAAGAGGAGAGTATAAGAGGGGAGTATAAGAGGAGAGTAAGAGAGGAGTATAAGAGAGGAGTATAAGAGGGGAGTATAAGAGGGAGTATAAGAGAGAGAGTATAAGAGGGGAGTATAAGAGAGGGAGTATAAGAGAGGAGTATAAGAGAGAGGAGTATAAGAGGGAGTATAAGAGGGGAGTATAAGAGAGTATAAGAGAGGAGTATAAGAGAGGAGAGAGGAGTATAAGAGGGGAGTATAAGAGAGGAGTATAAGAGAGGAGGAGTATAAGAGAGGAGTATAAGAGAGGGAGTATAAGAGGGGAGTATAAGAGGAGAAGTATAAGAGGGGAGTATAAGAGGAGTATAAGAGAGGAGTATAAGAGAGGAGTATAAGAGGAGAGTATAAGAGGGGAGTATAAGAGGAGAGTATAAGAGAGGAGTATAAGAGAGGAGTATAAGAGAGGAGTATAAGAGAGGAGTATAAGAGAGAGGGAGTATAAGAGAGGAGTATAAGAGAGGAGTATAAGAGAGGAGTATAAGAGAGGCAGTATAAGAGAGAGGAGTATAAGAGAGGAGTATAAGAGAGGAGTATAAGAGAGGAGTATAAGAGAGGAGTATAAGAGAGGAGTATAAGAGGAGTATAAGAGAGGAGTATAAGAGGGGAGTATAAGAGAGGAGTATAAGAGAGGAGTATAAGAGAGGAGTATAAGAGAGGAGTATAAGAGGGGAGTATAAGAGGGGAGTATAAGAGGAGGTAAAAGAGAGGAGTATAAGAGGGGAGTATAAGAGAGGAGTATAAGAGAGGAGTATAAGAGAGGATAGAGGTATAAGAGAGGAGAGATATAAGAGGGGAGTATAAGAGAGGGAGTATAAGAGGGATAAGAGAGGAGTATAAGAGGGGAGTATAAGAGGGGAGTATAAGAGGGAGTATAAGAGAGAGGGAGTATAAGAGAGGAGTATAAGAGGGGAGTATAAGAGGGGAGTATAAGAGAGGAGTATAAGAGGGGAGTATAAGAGAGGAGTATAAGAGAGGAGTATAAGAGAGGAGTATAAGAGAGGAGTATAAGAGGGGAGTATAAGAGAGGAGTATAAGAGAGGAGTATAAGAGGGGAGTATAAGAGAGGAGTATAAGAGGGAGTATAAGAGGGAGTATAAGAGAGGAGTATAAGAGAGAGTATAAGAGAGAGGAGTATAAGAGGGGAGTATAAGAGAGGAGGATATAAGAGAGGAGTATAAGAGAGGGAGTATAAGAGGGGAGTATAAGAGAGGAGTATAAGAGAGGGAGTATAAGAGAGGAGTATAAGAGGAGTATAAGAGGGGAGTATAAGAGAGGAGTATAAGAGGGAGTATAAGAGAGGGAGTATAAGAGAGAGTATAAGAGGGAGTATAAGAGAGTATAAGAGAGGGAGTATAAGAGGGAGTATAAGAGGGGAGTATAAGAGAGGAGTATAAGAGGGGAGTATAAGAGAGGAGTATAAGAGGGGAGTAAGAGAGGAGTATAAGAGGGAGTATAAGAGAGGAGTATAAGAGAGGAGTATAAGAGAGGAGTATAAGAGAGGAGTATAAGAGAGGGAGTATAAGAGAGGAGTATAAGAGGGGAGTATAAGAGGGGAGTATAAGAGAGGAGTATAAGAGGGGAGTATAAGAGAGGAGTATAAGAGGGAGTATAAGAGGGGAGTATAAGAGAGGAGTATAAGAGAGGAGTATAAGAGGGGAGTATAAGAGAGGAGTATAAGAGAGGAGTATAAGAGAGGAGTATAAGAGAGGAGTATAAGAGAGGAGTATAAGAGGGGAGTATAAGAGGGGAGTATAAGAGAGGAGTATAAGAGAGTATAAGAGAGGAGTATAAGAGGGGAGTATAAGAGAGGAGTATAAGAGGGGAGTATAAGAGGGGATAAGAGAAGAGAGGGAGTATAAGAGGGGAGTATAAGAGGGGAGTATAAGAGGGAGTATAAGAGGGGAGTATAAGAGAGAGTATAAGAGGAGAGTATAAGAGGGGAGTATAAGAGGGGAGTATAAGAGAGGAGTATAAGAGAGGAGTATAAGAGAGGGAGTATAAGAGAGAGTATAAGAGGGGAGTATAAGAGAGGGAGTATAAGAGAGGGAGTATAAGAGAGGAGTATAAGAGAGGAGTATAAGAGGGGAGTATAAGAGGGAGTATAAGAGGGGAGTATAAGAGAGGAGTATAAGAGAGAGGAGTATAAGAGAGGAGTATAAGAGAGGAGTATAAGAGAGGAGTATAAGAGGGGAGTATAAGAGAGGAGTATAAGAGGGAGTATAAGAGGGGAGTATAAGAGAGGGAGTATAAGAGGGGAGTATAAGAGGAGGAGTATAAGAGAGGGAGTAAAAAGAGGTAGAGAGAGTATAAGAGGGGGAGTATAAGAGGGAGTATAAGAGGAGGGTATAAGAGGGGAGTATAAGAGAGGGAGTATAAGAGGGAGTATAAGAGAGGAGTATAAGAGAGGAGTATAAGAGAGGAGTATAAGAGAGGAGAGTATAAGAGAGGAGTATAAGAGGGGAGTATAAGAGAGGAGTATAAGAGGGGAGTATAAGAGAGGAGTATAAGAGGGGAGTATAAGAGGGAGTATAAGAGGAGAGTATAAGAGGGGAGTATAAGAGGGGAGTATAAGAGGGGAGTATAAGAGGGGAGTATAAGAGGGGAGTATAAGAGGGGAGTATAAGAGAGGGAGTATAAGAGAGGAGTATAAGAGAGGGAGTATAAGAGGGGAGTATAAGAGAGGAGTATAAGAGGGAGTATAAGAGAGGAGTATAAGAGAGGGGAGTATAAGAGGGGAGTATAAGAGAGGAGTATAAGAGAGGGAGTATAAGAGGGGAGTATAAGAGGGGAGTATAAGAGGGGAGTATAAGAGAGGGAGTATAAGAGAGGAGTATAAGAGAGGAGTATAAGAGGGGAGTATAAGAGGGGAGTATAAGAGAGGAGTATAAGAGAGGAGTATAAGAGGGAGTATAAGAGGGGGTATAAGAGGAGGTATAAGAGGGAGTATAAGAGAGGAGTATAAGAGAGGAGTATAAGAGAGGAGTATAAGAGAGGAGTATAAGAGAGGAGTATAAGAGGGGAGTATAAGAGGAGAGTATAAGAGGGGAGTATAAGAGGAGAGTATAAGAGGGGAGTATAAGAGGAGAGTATAAGAGGGGAGTATAAGAGGGGAGTAAGAGGGGAGTATAAGAGGGGAGTATAAGAGAGGGAGTATAAGAGGGGAGTATAAGAGGGGAGTATAAGAGAGGAGTATAAGAGAGGAGTATAAGAGGGGAGTATAAGAGGGGAGTATAAGAGAGGAGTATAAGAGGGGAGTATAAGAGAGGAGTATAAGAGGGGAGTATAAGAGGGGAGTATAAGAGGGGAGTATAAGAGGGGAGTATAAGAGGGAAAGAGGAGTATAAGAGAGGAGTATAAGAGAGGAGTATAAGAGAGGAGTATAAGAGGGGAGTATAAGAGGGGAGTATAAGAGAGGAGTATAAGAGGGAGTATAAGAGAGAGTATAAGAGGGGAGTATAAGAGGGGAGTATAAGAGGGGAGTATAAGAGGGGAGTATAAGAGGGAGGGAGTATAAGAGGGGAGTATAAGAGGGGAGTATAAGAGGGGAGTATAAGAGAGGGAGTATAAGAGAGGGAGTATAAGAGAGGAGTATAAGAGGGGAGTATAAGAGGGAGTATAAGAGGGGAGTATAAGAGGGGAGTATAAGAGAGGAGTATAAGAGGGGAGTATAAGAGAGGAGTATAAGAGGGGAGTATAAGAGGGGAGTATAAGAGGGGAGTATAAGAGGGGAGTATAAGAGGGGAGTATAAGAGGGGAGTATAAGAGGGAGAGGAGTATAAGAGAGGAGTATAAGAGGGGAGTATAAGAGGGGAGTATAAGAGGGAGTATAAGAGGAGAAAGAGTATAAGAGGGGAGTATAAGAGGGGGGAGTATAAGAGGGGAGTATAAGAGGGGAGTATAAGAGGGGAGTATAAGAGGGGAGTATAAGAGGGGAGTATAAGAGAGGAGTATAAGAGAGGAGTATAAGAGGGAGTATAAGAGGGGAGTATAAGAGGGGAGTATAAGAGGGGAGTATAAGAGGGGAGTATAAGAGGAGAGTATAAGAGGGGAGTATAAGAGAGGAGTATAAGAGGGGAGTATAAGAGGGGAGTATAAGAGAGGAGTATAAGAGAGGAGTATAAGAGGGGAGTATAAGAGAGGAGTATAAGAGAGGAGTATAAGAGGGGAGTATAAGAGAGAGGTATAAGAGGGAGTATAAGAGGGAGTATAAGAGGGGAGTATAAGAGGGGAGTATAAGAGAGGAGTATAAGAGGGGAGAGAGGAGTATAAGAGAGGGAGTATAAGAGGAGGGTATAAGAGGGGAGGGTATAAGAGAGGGAGTATAAGAGAGGAGTATAAGAGGGGAGTATAAGAGAGGAGTATAAGAGGGGAGTATAAGAGGGGAGTATAAGAGGGAGTATAAGAGAGGAGTATAAGAGGAGTATAAGAGAGGAGTATAAGAGAGGAGTATAAGAGAGGAGTATAAGAGGAGTATAAGAGGGGAGTATAAGAGGAGAGTATAAGAGGGGAGTATAAGAGGGAGAGTATAAGAGAGGAGTATAAGAGGGGGAGTATAAGAGGAGTATAAGAGTATAAGAGGGGAGTATAAGAGGGAGTATAAGAGGGGAGTATAAGAGGGGAGTATAAGAGGGAGTATAAGAGGAGTATAAGAGGGGAGTATAAGAGAGGAGTATAAGAGGGGAGTATAAGAGGGAAGTATAAGAGGGGAGTATAAGAGGGGAGTATAAGAGGGGTGTATAAGAGAGGAGTATAAGAGAGGAGTATAAGAGAGGAGTATAAGAGGGGAGTATAAGAGGGGAGTATAAGAGAGGAGTATAAGAGGAGTATAAGAGGAGAGTATAAGAGGGGAGTATAAGAGGGGAGTATAAGAGGAGTATAAGAGGGGAGAGTATAAGAGGAGTATAAGAGGGGAGTATAAGAGGGGAGTATAAGAGGGAGTATAAGAGGAGTATAAGAGGGGAGTATAAGAGGGGAGTATAAGAGGGGAGTATAAGAGGAGGAGTATAAGAGGGGAGTATAAGAGGGGAGTATAAGAGGGGAGTATAAGAGAGGAGAGATAAGAGGGAGTATAAGAGGGGAGTATAAGAGGGGAGTATAAGAGGGGAGTATAAGAGGGGAGTATAAGAGAGGAGTATAAGAGGGGAGTATAAGAGGGGAGTATAAGAGAGGAGTATAAGAGGGGAGTATAAGAGGGGAGTATAAGAGGGGAGTATAAGAGGGGAGTATAAGAGAGAGAGTATAAGAGAGGAGTATAAGAGGGGAGTATAAGAGGGGAGTATAAGAGAGGAGTATAAGAGGGGAGTATAAGAGGGGAGTATAAGAGGGGAGTATAAGAGGGGAGTATAAGAGGGAGTATAAGAGGGGAGTATAAGAGGGGAGTATAAGAGGGAGTATAAGAGGGAGTATAAGAGGGGAGGGGTATAAGAGGGGAGTATAAGAGGGGAGTATAAGAGGGGAGTATAAGAGGGGAGTATAAGAGGGGAGTATAAGAGGGGAGTATAAGAGGGGAGTATAAGAGAGGAGTATAAGAGAGGAGTATAAGAGGGGAGTATAAGAGAGGAGTATAAGAGAGGAGTATAAGAGAGGAGTATAAGAGGGGGAGTATAAGAGGGGAGTATAAGAGAGGAGTATAAGAGGGAGTATAAGGGGAGTATAAGAGGGGAGTATAAGAAGGGTACAAGAGATTTAGTACTGGAGAGGTTTCAGAGCTTCCTATATATTTTCCATTCCCTCAGCCCAACATCTTCCTCATACGTATTGAGTATGTGATAATGAGTAATCTTTGTTATAATGAAGCCATTTCCTTTCTGGTTTAGAGCTCATTCTGGTGCAGTGACGTAACTAGAGGCTTAAGGGCCCTGGTGCAATTGTCCAGCTTGGGCCCACCACAGAAATTTTCTCCTCTATTGTGCTACAACCTCCCCCCCAGAATCTGTCCTTGACTATACTCTGACCAGTTTCTCCATTTGCCATGAAAAGGTTAATTTTCCCTTTTTTGACAGTGGAAGGCTAAGTGTCATAAATCCTCTCTCTCCAGTTCACCAGAGGACAGGGGTAATAAATTTACAATGTGAAACTGCCAGTCATCAAAGGGATTCAGAAAGGTGATCAAAGAAGTTTAATCAGTGTTCTTGTGGTGAGGGTGACTTATGGACCCAGTGGCAGAGAACCATCTAAGTTATGCCAGTACTTATGGGCCCCCTGAGGCTCCTGAGCCCGGGTGCGATTGCAGCCCCTCAAGTTACTCCCCTGTTCTGGTGCCCGAAGTCTCTTCATGAATCTCCTTCTCTGCGCCAGCCGGATCTGACAAACAATACACCAGTCTTAAGAAATCTGCCTCAATGTCTTAAGATGGAAATATGTGCCCCCTTAACCTTCCTGCTTGTGTACCAGTGTAAATGACTTTAGTAACATCTTCCCCTATATGGATACACAGTATGGAAACGGCTTCCTATATAATACATTACTGAATTCCGTCACCATGTCTGATGCTCTTATTCTAGAGATACAAGGATAATTCCTGTACTGACAATGAGCGGCCTTCCTTATGGTCACGGCTGCAGATTATTGACATAAGACTTGGCTCTTCCATCCTCCGGCCGCTGCCGCCATTCACATGAATAAGATTTAATAATAATAGTCCTTTAATAGTCCCACAATGGGGAAATTCAGTGTGTTACAGCAGCAAAGATAAGATAAGATAAGCAGATACAAATACAAATACAACATGTACAGGAATGTTCCAAGGTGAGAGGCATTACATTAATAGCAGACAGACAGATAGGACGTAGCAGAGGGGGGGGGGGGATATAACAGGCAGAGAGATATTTCAGTTCTCTGTGTGTAATGATCTCCGCTTAGGTCGGTGTTGGTTGTACAGCCTAACCGCGGTGGGGAGGAAAGACTTCCGATAGCGCTCCTTCTCACACCTAGGGTGGAGCAGTCGGTCACTGACAGTACTGCTCAGCGCTATCACAGTCTCATGCATGGGATGGGACTTCTTCTTCTGCATGGAGCTCACCACGGACAGTATCCTTCTGTCACCCACCACCTGCACTGGGTCCAGTGGGCTCCCCAGGACAGAGCTGGCCTTTCTAATCAGCTTGTCAAGTTTATTTCTGTCCCTGGTTGATATACTGCTCCCCCAGCAGGCCACTCCAAAGAAGATGGCTGATGCCACTACAGAGCTGAAGAAAGTCCTAAGAAGTGACCCCCGGATTCCAAAGGCTCTCAGCCTCCTAAGCAGGTAGATCCTGCTGTGGCCCTTCCTGTACAGGGCCTCCATATGATCTGCCCAGTCCAGCTTATTATTAAGGAGCAAACCCAGGTACTTATAGGTGTTCACAATCTGGATGCCCATCCCCAGGATGTCCACTGGTTTAGGAGGGCTTCTGCCTTTACGGAAGTCCACCACCATCTCCTTGGTCTTCCCCGCGTTAATCTTCAGGTGGTTCTGGTGGCACCAGTCCACAAAATCCTGGTTCAGTTCTCTGTACTCCCTGTCATTGCCGTCTGTGATGAGACCCACTATTGCACAGTCGTCAGAATACTTCTGTAGGTAGCAGCTGGATGAGTTGCACCTAAAATCTGCAGTGTACAGTGTGAAGAGGAAAGGGGCGAGAACCGTACCCTGAGGTGCCCCCGTATTACAGATCACGGTACCTGACACACAGTCTTGGGCTCTCACATATTGAGGTCGATTTGTGAGGTAGTCTAGGATCCAGTTGGAGAGGTGGTGGTCCACTCCAGCAAGGCCCAGCTTGTCTCTCAATAACCTGGGTTGTATGGTGTTAAAAGCACTGGAGAAGTCAAAGAACATTATTCTCACCGTGTTCCCTGGTTTCTCCAGGTGAGACAGAGCCTTGTGCAGAAGATGGATGATGGCATCATCTACCCCAATGCCCGGCCGATAAGCAAACTGGAGGGGGTCCATAGCGGGGCTCACTAGAGGGCGGAGATGTGTGAGAACCAATCTGTCTAAGATCTTCATCAGGTGGGATGTCAGTGCTACAGGTCTGTAGTCATTGAGGTCCATAGGGTTTGGTTTCTTTGGAACTGGTACCACACAAGAAGATTTCCATAATTCAGGGACTATTTCCTGCCTCAGGCTCATATTATACATATATGTAATTATACCACACAGCTGGTCCCCGCAAGTCTTAATTAGCCTTGCACTGATGTCATCTGGCCCTGCGGCTTTCCTCGCCTTGATCTTTTTCATCTCCTTCCTCACCTGGGCCTGTGTGAAGGTCAGACTGTGGTCAGATAAAGACAGATTTCTGGATTTACTGGTCTGTTGGGAAGTGGCCGCATGGGGAGAAGTCATTGTGGTGGGGGGAGCTGAAGGACATGCTGGGGTGGGAGGAGCTGGTGTGTGATCAAATCTGTTGAAGAATAGGTTTAGTTCATTAAGCCAATTAACATCTGCCTCAATCTGGCAGACCGACTGTTTATGACCCGAAATTGACTTAAGCCCGTCCCAGACCCCCCCTTATGTCTTTTCTTTCCATTTGCTTTTCCATTTTTTCTTTATAACTGGCTTTTCCCTGCCTGATTTGATGCCTGTTTTCGGCGGATGTTCATACAGTTCTAGCGATATAATATGATATGACATGCGGATTTCTGGGGATTACATAAAAACAAAGCTGAATCTCATTAGATCCGGACAGAACAGGACGGGGCACAGGGCGAGATGTCGTCCTATCAGAAAACCAGCCCAAGGGCCCCCACACCCACATGACGATGCCAGTGCCACCTGCAGAGGGCTGAGCGATTTAGTAAGGCAGCAGGAAACAGCTTCACCCCACTGTGAATCCTGACGCTGGACCTGTAGGTAATCCTTCCTATTACTGCTTCTCGTCTTCCTTTGGTTTAACCCTTTACCTCTCTGTTTGGGTCTGGGGTCAGACATTGGGGGGAGCAGTTGCATGAATATGTCGTACCTATAGACACATTGAGTCTTTCTGACAGTGTAGTCAGTTTTGCAACATGTTATTGTATTTGAGGATTGGGAAGTCCTGAAAGGGAAACAAGCTGACGGACACCGAACTACCCAGCTCGGCCACATCTGCGCACCCCGGGGCTCTGCCATTAAATACTTACCATGAGGTGAGTCCACAACTCCTATCAGACTCCTCTCCGGTGTTATCAGCACCATGCGCCTGGAGCACCCTGTCACAGGTAGACCTGGTATAGGTAGGTTTGGGACACTAAACTACAATACATAAAGACATGCTGGAGATTTAGAGTCTCCAAACCTGCTGACTGGTTCCCTTCAATGTGAGTTTATTACTAAATGGCTCCTTTCTCATGCTGGATTTTTTTTTAGGGGAAGGAAGGGCCAGGGATATAAAATGTCCCCTGGCACCATCAACACAATAGACTCCTAGTTTACAGATATTTACGTAGATGAGACCGGAAGAGGAGAAGAACTGACTTCAGGTTTATCAACAGGGCTCAGCCTGACCCTGGGGGTACATTGGAGAAGCCAAAGCCGGTCCTACTAGAGAGAAGATGGAGGCTTGGGCGCCATGTCACCACAAACAGGGGTCTCTCAAACCCATTATTAAGATGAGAGGATCTGGGTAGGAGAGGGGTGCCGTCCTGGAGCCCCCTTTCAGTAAGGGCATGTCTCCCAAGCATCCTGGTCCAGTTGGACAATCCTGAATTTCATGTGCTGTATCTACAACCTCAGGATGCAGGTACAGTTATATACAATGGTGGGGCCATCAGCGCCATTAGTGGGGGGCACTAATGGGGGGTGCTACACTGTGTGGGGGGCACTAATGGGAGTGCTATACTGTGTGAGAGCATTAAGGGGGTACTACACTGTGTGGTGGCACTGAGGGGGTGCCAGGTTCAGATCCCTGCTAGTGCGCTGGCGCAGCCCGTCTCTCGCTCTCTCCTTCTAGCGTCTGTTCTGGTGCAGCCCGTCTCTCGCTCTCTCCTTCTAGCGTCTGTATTGGCGCAGCCCGTCTCTCGCTCTCTCCTTCTAGCGTCTGTACTGGCGCAGCCCGTCTCTCGCTCTCTCCTTCTAGCGTCTGTACTGGCGCAGCCCGTCTCTCGCTCTCTCCTTCTAGCATCTGTATTGGCGCAGCCTGTCTCTCGCTCTCTCCCTTCTAGCGTCTGTATTGGCGCAGCCCCGTCTCTCGCTCTCTCCAGCCGTTCTAGCTCTCCCCGCATCTGTACTGGCGCAGCCCGTCTCTCGCTCTCTCCCTTCTAGCATCTGTATTGGCGCAGCCTGTCTCTCGCTCTCTCCCTTCTAGCGTCTGTATTGGCGCAGCCCGTCTCTCGCTCTCTCCTTCTAGCGTCTGTATTGGCGCAGCCCGTCTCTCGCTCTCTCCTTCTAGCATCTGTATTGGCGCAGCCCGTCTCTCGCTCTCTCCCTCCTAGCGTCTGTTCTGGCGCAGCCCGTCTCTCGCTCTCTCCTTCTAGCTTCTGTTCTGGCGCAGCCCGTCTCTCGCTCTCTCCCTTCTAGCGTCTGTATTGGCGCAGCCCGTCTCTCGCTCTCTCCTTCTAGCGTCTGTATTGGCGCAGCTCGTCTCTCGCTCTCTCCCTTCTAGCGTCTGTTCTGGCGCAGCCCGTCTCTCGCTCTCTCCTTCTAGCTTCTGTTCTGGCGCAGCCCGTCTCTCGCTCTCTCCCTTCTAGCGTCTGTTCTGGCGCAGCCCGTCTCTCGCTCTCTCCTTCTAGCGTCTGTATTGGCGCAGCCCGTCTCTCGCTCTCTCTCCTCCAGTGTCTGACAGGCTGCTGTGGCCGCTCCTTCAGCCACTGTATAATCTGTCTCCTGAGGCAAGATACTCCTCTCTCCTCATGGCAGATGCGGCCCTGATGGGTGGTTTAATTGCAAGACCATTGAGGGGTGGCATGTACAGTATACACAGAATTTTGCAAATCTTATAACCAAAGTTTTTAGTTTACATAAAGATCTATCTGAAGATTTTGTATCCGAGTGTTTGCACGCTCGGACGATCAGAGGCGACGATTGAAATTGGTTAAATCTTGCACATTATCAAAGTGTAGTCGACACCTTAAGAGGCTGAAAACGGCCCCATAAAGAGGTTGTAAAATAACCCAAACACAAAGGAGTATAAAAGACCCAAGTACTGCTAAGGGGAGGGGGGCTGTACTCAGGAGACTACTCCTGGCAGAGACACATGAGAAGACATTGACTGAGTCTGTTTGTTTGTTTGTTTGTTTGTTTGTTTGAGTTGGAAGGGACCTCAAGGGCCATCGAGTCCAACCCCCTGCAAAAGCAGGAATTCCTAAAACATCCCAGCTATATATTTATCCAGTTTCCGCTTGAAGATTTCAATTGATGAAGAACTCACCACCTCCCGTGGCAGCCTATTCCACTCCCTCACTACCCTTACTGTTAGAAAGTTTTTCCTAATGTCTAATCTGAATCTCCTTCCCCTTAGTTTCATCCCATTACTTCTCGTACTTCCTTCTGCTAATGAGAATAGGGTAGATCCCTCTGCACTGTGACAACCTTTCAGATATTTAAATACCGCTATTAAGTCTCCCCTTAGCCTTCTCTTCTGCAAACTAAGCAGTCCCAATTCTTTTAGCCTCTCCTCGTAGGACATGATTTGTAGACCTTCCACCATTTTGGTTGCTCTTCTCTGGACCTGCTCCAATAAATCGATGTCTTTCTTAAACTGGGGAGCCCAGAACTGTACACAGTATTCCAGGTGGGGTCTGACCAGGGCAGAGTACAGTGGAATAATTACCTCTCTTGATCTAGCTTCAATGCTCGTCTTGATACATCCTAGAATTTTATTAGCCTTTTTAGCCACTGCACCGCACTGTTGACTCATGTTGAGTTTGCGATCTATTATTATGCCCAGATCCTTTTCCCCAGTACTATCACTTAGTACTATTCCTCCCATACTATATATGCTTCTTGCATTTCTGTTACCCAGATGTAGGACTTTGCATTTGTCCCTGTTGAATACCATTTTGTTCACCTCAGTCCATTGTTCCAGTGTGTCCAAGTCCTTTTGGATGCACTCTCTCTCCTCTCTAGTGTTGGCCATTCCTCCTATCTTCGTATCATCTGCAAATTTTATTAGTTCCCCATTAACCCCATCATCCAGATCATTTATAAAAATATTAAAAAGTACTGGGCCCAGGACAGAGCCCTGCGGCACCCCGCTTTTTACTTTCTTCCAGTTTGATGTATAGCCATTTAGAATTACTCGTTGTGCCCGATCATTAAGCCAATTGTGAACCCACCTCACTGATATTTTATCAAAGCCATACTTGATCATTTTTTCAATAAGAATGTTATGTGATACTTTATCAAAGGCCTTACTAAAGTCAAGATATACTATGTCCACTGCATTCCCCTGGTCCAACCATTCAGTGACTTTATTATAGAAGGAAATAAGATTAGTCTGACAAGATTTATTAGGCATAAAGCCGTGCTGGCTCTGATTAATTAAAGCCTTCCCATCCAGGTACCTAATTAAATGTTCTTTAACGATTTGTTCAAAGATTTTTCCTACTATCGAGGTCAGACTTACCGGCCTATAATTTCCTGGGTCGTCCCTATTCCCCTTTTTGTAGATGGGGACCACATTTGCCCTTTTCCAATCTAGAGGGACCACTCCTGTCTCCCATGACTTATTAAAGATTATTGCAAGGGGTTCTGTTATTTCCTCTGCTAATTCTTTTAAAACTCTAGGGTGTAAATAATCCGGTCCTGGGGACTTGGTTTCCTTAATCTTAGCTAAATGTTCTCTTACCAAACCTTCACTTATAATCAGCTTGGAGTCCTCATTCCCCTCATCACTATCACCATTAATGTTGATATTTCCATCCATTTCTTGGGAGAAGACGGATACAAAATATGAATTCAGTAACTCCACCTGCTGATCCACCATGTTAACTTTTTCACCCTTTTCGTTCTTCAGGACTCCAATGGTTTCCGTCACTTTTCTTTTGCTCTTAACATATCCCCAAAAACCTTTTACCTTACTCTTAACTTCTTTTGCAAGCTTCACTTCGTGTTCAGCCTTGGCTTTTTTAATGCTTATCTTGCAGAGTCTGCAAACTGCTGTATACTCTCCCTTAGATATAGCTCCCATCTTCCACTTGTTGTAAGTTTCCTTTTTCTTTTTTAGTAGGTTATGTAATTTTTTGGTCATCCATCCTGGAGTTTTTAGGTGATTCCCATTTTTCTTGCTTCTAGGTATTGTTAGTTCCTGCGCATTAATGATTTCCCTACGGAAAATTTCCCACCCCTCATGTGCATTTTTGTGCTTAAGTAATTTTCGCCATGGAATTCTACTAACCCTTACCTTTAGGCCCCTAAAATCTGCCCTACTAAAATTGAGCCTTCTAGTCTTTGTCTTCTCAGGTCTTCTTCTTCTTACAACCCCAAACTCGAGTATAGCATGGTCGCTGAATCCCAATGTCCCTGCTACCCTTAATTCCTTAACCATGTCCTCCTTATTAGTTAAAACTAGGTCCAGAATGGATGTTCCTCTCGTGTTTTCTTCTACTAGCTGGGCAATGAAGTTGTCTGCTAGAGAGGATAAAAATTTGATAGAGCTTTTACTCGTAGCTGTGTGAGTTTCCCAATGAATATCTGGGTAATTAAAGTCTCCCATGATAACCATTTCATATTTCTTCGAAAGCGTGGTCATTTGCTGTGAAAACTATCTCATCCCTGTCTTCTGTCTGTCCTGGTGGTCTATAATAAACCCCTATTATGATGTCCTTATCATTGTTTTTCCCCTGAATTGTTACCCAAATATTTTCCAATAAGTTATCATTTTGTAAAACTGTGATTTCCGTGGAAATGTGATCTTTTTTAACATACAATGCAACTCCTCCCCCTCTTTCATTAGTTCTATTTTTTTTGAATAAGTTGTATCCTTCCATCTGTATATTCCAATCATGCTTATCGTTCCACCAAGTTTCTGTAATACCAATGACATCATATTTTTCCTTCTGTATTATCAGTTCTAATTCTCCCTGTTTATTTCCCAAGCTTTGCGCATTTGTGTAAAAACATTTCAGATTGTGCTCTGATAGTTCCTTTTTCTTAATTTCCTTCTGAGTATCCTGTCTTAGGTCCTCATTACCACATCTAGTAACCTTGTTTAGTATATCCTTTAGCTGCATGTTCTTGTCTTTCTTTTTACTTCCCATCCCCTCCTCTGCTAGTTTAAAGCCCTCCTGATAAGTGTGGCAAGTCTTCTGGCAAATATGTGTTTCCCAGGCTTTGTGAGCTGTATCCCATCTCTAGCAAGGAGTCCATCATAGAGGTAATTCACTCCATGGTCCAGAAATCCAAAACCTTGCTCTCTACACCACTGCCGAAGCCACTTGTTTACCTCTAGTATTTTATTCCATCTCCTGATACCATAACCATCAACTGGGAGGATTGATGAAAATACTACCTGCGCATCCAGTTCCTTCACTTTCTTTCCTAGATTTTCAAAGTCTTTACGAATAGTTGGTAAATCATTTTTAGCCGTGTCGTTTGTACCCACATGTAACAGCAAAAATGGGTAGTTATCCTTGGAGCTGAAGAGGCATGGAATCCTATCAGCCACGTCCCTAACTTTTGCTCCTGGGAGGCAGCATACTTCTCGTGCCGTTATATCTGGCCTGCAGACAGCTGCCTCTGTGCCCCTTAGCAGTGAGTCGCCCATAACCACTACTCTTCTTTTTTTCCTCGCTACGCTATTTCTTGTTGCTCCCTCTTGTCTCTGGGTGACTTTTGTTTCTTCTTTTGCTGATAGATTATTCTTATCATTTTCATCAGCCTGCATAAGAGTTTCATATCGGTTACCTAGCTGTGTAAGTGGTGATGGCCTTGTGATCCTTTTGCATCTCTTGGTCACCTGTATCCATTTATCTGCCTCTGTAGGTTCCCTCAAGTATTCTTCCCTTACTATATTTAGGAGGTTTGCTTCAGCCTCCACCACTGTAGGCTCTCTCATACTTTCTTCCCTTACTATATTCAAGAGGCTTGCTTCTGCTTCATCAATAAAAACCTCACTTTCTTTGATGCCTCTCAACGTCTCTATTCTTTCTTCCAACCTCTGCACTTTATCTTCTAAAAGGGCCACTAGTTTGCATTTCTGTGGCATCTATAACATCTGTGAGCACCAGAATTCTGGTTTCTTCCACCTACGGCCATGAAGAGACTGAAAGAGATAAAATGTGCAGCGCCGCGGCAGATTCAGCCCCAACCACTTCCACCTGACCTTACCTGTCCCCATCCATTTCTCTTTGTGCCCCCACACAGGGTGACTGTAGGGGCATTATGGTATGCCCCCACATTATAATGCCCTCATCGATCTGACCCTCTCCCAGTTGCTCCCACATAATAATGTCCCCCTCCAGTTGCTCCCACATAATAATGTCCCCCTCCAGTTGCTCCCGCAGTATAGTCCCTGTCCTGGTGCATCCAAAGTATCAAACAAACTTAAAAACCTCTAATCCGCCCCTTGCCCTGTTCCCCTGCTGTTCTGTCTCTGCTCCTGGAGGCTTCACGGTGCAGCAGGGGCAATGTAAGTGATGTCATCACATCTCACCTGCTGATCCCAAGACACTGGCAGCAGAGATGAGGTCCCTATGGGGAAGCATGGAGCGGAGGCGGGGGCCCTATGGGGAAGCGGGGAGCGGAGGCGGGGGCCCTATGGGGAAGCGGGGAAGCGGGAGCGGAGGCGGGGGCCCTATGGGGAAGCGGGGAGCGGAGGCGGGGGGCCCTATGGGGAAGCGGGGAAGCGGGGAGCGGAGGCGGGGGCCCTATGGGGAAGCGGGGAAGCGGGGAGCGGAGGCGGGGGCCCTATGGGGGAAGCGGGGAAGCGGGGAGCGGAGGCGGGGGCCCTATGGGGGAAGCGGGGAACGGAGGCGGGGGGGGCCCTATGGGGAAGCGGGGAAGCGGGGAGCGGAGGCGGGGGCCCTATGGGGAAGCGGGGAAGCGGGTAGCGGAGGCGGGGGCCCTATGGGGAAGCTGGGAAGCGGGTAGCGGAGGCGGGGGCCCTATGGGGAAGCGGGGAAGCGGGGAGCGGAGGCGGGGGCCCTATGGGGAAGCGGGGAAGCGGGTAGCGGAGGCGGGGGCCCTATGGGGAAGCGGGGAAGCGGGGAGCGGAGGGGGGGCCCTATGGGGGGGGGAAGCGGGGTAGCGGAGGCGGGGGCCCTATGGGGAAGCGGGGTAGCGGAGGCGGGGGCCCTATGGGGAAGCGGGGGAGCGGAGGCGGGGGCCCTATGGGGAAGCGGGGGAGCGGAGGCGGGGGCCCTATGGGGAAGCGGGGAAGCGGGTAGCGGAGGCGGGGGCCCTATGGGGAAGCGGGGGAGCGGAGGCGGGGGCCCTATGGGGAAGCGGGGGAGCGGAGCCGGGGGCCCTATGGGGAAGCGGGGAGCGGAGCCGGGGGCCCTATGGGGAAGCGGGGAGCGGAGCCGGGGGCCCTATGGGGAAGCAGGGGGCCCTAGGGGAGCGGGGGCCCTATGGGGAAGCGGTGAGCTGAGCCGGGGGCCCTATGGGGAAGCGGTGAGCTGAGCCGGGGGCCCTATGGGGGAAGCGGTGAGCTGAGCCGGGGGCCCTATGGGGAAGCGGGGAGCGGAGCCGGGGGCCCTATGGGAAAGCGGAGAGCGGAGGCGGGGGGCCCTATGGGGAAGCGGTGAGCGGAGGCGGGGGCCCTATGGGGAAGCGGTGAGTGGAGCCGGGGGCCCTATGGGGAAGCGGTGAGCTGAGCCGGGGGCCCTATGGGGAAGCGGTGAGCTGAGCCGGGGGCCCTATGGGGAAGCGGTGAGCGGGGAGCCGGGGGGGCCCTATGGGGAAGCGGGGAAGCGGGGAGCGGAGGTGGGCCCTATGGGGAAGCGGGGAGCGGAGCCGGGGGCCCTATGGGGAAGCAGAGAGCGGAGGCGGGGGCCCTATGGGGAAGCGGGGAGCGGAGGCGGGGGCCCTATGGGGAAGCGGGGAGCTGAGCCGGGGGCCCTATGGGGAAGCGGGGAGCGGAGCCGGGGGCCCTATGGGGAAGCAGAGAGCGGAGGCGGGGGCCCTATGGGGAAGCGGTGAGCTGAGCCGGGGGCCCTATGGGGAAGCGGTGAGCTGAGCCGGGGGCCCTATGGGGAAGCGGTGAGCTGAGCCGGGGGCCCTATGGGGAAGCGGTGAGCTGAGCCGGGGGCCCTATGGGGGAAGCGGGGAGCGGAGGTGGGCCCTATGGGGAAGCGGGGAGCGGAGCCGGGGGCCCTATGGGGAAGCAGAGAGCAGAGGCGGGGGCCCTATGGGGAAGCGGGGAGCGGAGGTGGGCCCTATGGGGAAGCAGGGTACGGACGTTGCTGTGTGTCACCATTGTCCTCATCAGTGCTCACCAGGTCAGCACCCAGAATCCGGGACAGTTGGGAGGTGCGACCACACTTGTCCACAGTTTGTAGCTGGTATTACAGCTTGGATCTATTGGGGCTGAGCTGTAATACTACATATAACCTGTAGGCAAGTGGGGCGCAGTTTTTGAAAGGAAACAGCCCTTCCTCCATTTTGCACAAACTATTGCTACACCACTTAGGCTTCATTCACACAACCAAGTGCCGGCCGAGGGGCTTCCAATGCTCCGATCCAATGATTATAGAGCAGGTCCCATCCTGCTTCATGACACTGGAACAAACCTCCCCACCGTCATTGAAATCAGTGGGGCAGAAGGCACTTGGGTGACACTCGGATGCATTCCGCCATTATATCGCTCTCCCCTCGGCCTGATCGCTCGATTGTGTACTTGAGGCCTCGGTTCAGTGTAATATTCTTCTGGCTATATGGAATAAGTAGTTGTCAGATTTGAGCAGATTTCGGTCTCCTCTGTTAACCTCTGTCTCTTTGCTCAGCAGTCATGTGAACACGCGGGGGGAGGTCGGCTCCCAATCTGAATTTAAACATTTGGTCGACTCAGAAGACGACGACGACGACAACGTTACCTTTCCGGACAAGGACTTTGACATTCCAGAACCTTCTTGCAGCTCTCCGACTCACAAGACTATGGCAGCCATGGGTGGGGGGATTGTGTTACTGTCCTTGCTGGTGGCCAGTTTGGCGTATCTATCGGGAAACTCAGCATGCACCTATGTAGATGTGACCACATCCTGTGGCAAGGTACGTGGCCAGCACTGCGACAAGGTTTACATGTTTAAAGGGATTCCATATGCAAGTCCTCCCATTGGATCATTACGATGGAGACCCCCGAAGGAGCCCACCTGCTGGAAGGACACACTGGATGCCACTGAGTTTGGGTCCATTTGTGCCCAAATACAGCCTCTGAGTGAAACGGGGACCGTGATGGGATCTGAAGATTGTCTCTACATCAATGTATGGACACCCTCACTAGATCACGATGCAAACCTGCCTGTGATGGTGTGGTTCCACGGTGGATATCTTCTCATCTTCAGCGGATCGGAGCTTGGGTATCATCCTAATGAGGACCTAACGCTGCACAGTCAGATGGTCCACGTCAGCTTCAACTACCGCCTAAATGGATTTGGATTCATGGCTTTGGAGCAGCTTAGGGCAGGATCCCCCACTAACACCTCCGGTAAGTCTCTGATGATATGTTTACGGCTTTGTGCACATGACTCTGCTGTCCACCCGTCTTCTGGGCTCCTGTTGCGATATTTTTAGAGCAGGTCCTATTCAGATGGTAAGGACCCGGCCTGTGAGAAGTTGGAGCGGATGGCATCCTTGCACCACCCGTACTCTCATACATTTCAGTGAATGATCCTGGACTGCAAAACGGGCAGGATTAGGAGTTCTGCTCGGAGTCCTGTGTTTGCACAGATAAGATACAGTTGTGTGCATGGGGCCACTGAGAGGAATCGGTCAGCATGCTGATACTAAACCTAGTTGTGCACGGAGCCAAACATCCACTATTGGCTAGGCTGGTTCATTAAAGGAGAACTCTGGGTAAATCTGACTGGTCTGAGGGGCGGAGCATGACACAGAATCTGTGCTGATGATCTTTTCAATCCATGTGTCATGCTCCACCCCCTCAGGCTCTGCACAATGCCTAGGATTTGCCCTTTTTAATACTTTGGGCGCTATCTGGCATAGAAATTAAGGTGGTCGACGCATAATGTTTATTAGAAAATTGTCGGGTTAGAGTTGCTTCTACCTTACAGGCCAATGACATCACGTTCAACAATCACATGACCTGTTTGCAGCTCAGTCCCATTTAACAGAGTGTCCTGAGCTGCAATACCAAACATGGCCACTATACAATGGGTGGCACTGTGCTTGGTATTTGGTGACGAGGCAGCAACAATGATCCGAACACTGAGGCCACTTGAACCAGCAGATCAGTGGAGGGTGCCAGATACTGATGACCTATCCTAAGGATAAATATCATTTTCCAACCCCCGAAAACCCCTTAGAGGGCAGGATAAGGGACAAATGGCCACCGCCGAGGTCCAGAGTGAACATGTTCCTTGTAACCTGTACGAATGGAGAATAAGCTGCACAAGTGCGATGCGGCTCCATCTCTGGTAATCCCACAGGAACGAAGAGTGCAGCGTCCATACAGGGCATATACCGGTAGGTCATTGCTTGTAGTAATCAGAATATAATCAGCGATGAGCGGAAAATCAGAACAAACTCAGGGCAGTAAAAACAGGAACATAAAAAAGGATATAAATCTGTGCAAAAGTAATAGTCAGACATGTTTATAAATATTAGATTTCTTCTAACTATTTTAGTGGTGACAGCCAAATATCTAACACTAGAAACCCGGCCATGATGTCCTTATTGTGGTCGGGTTATCTTCTCATACATGTAGTGTCCCCTCCTGATAACCAGCCATGATGTCCTTATTGTGGTCGGGTTACCTTCTCATACATGTAGTGTTCTCCTGATAACCAGCCATGGTGTCCTTATTGTGGTCAGGTTATCTTCTCATACATGTAGTGTCCTCCTGATAACCAGCCATGATGTCCTTATTGTGGTCAGGTTATCTTCTCATACATGTAGTGTCCTCTCCTGATAACCAGCCATGATGTCCTTATTGTGGTCGGGTTATCTTCTCATACATGTAGTGTCCTCCTGATAACCAGCCATGATGTCCTTATTGTGGTCGGGTTATCTTCTCATACATGTAGTGTCCCCTCCTGATAACCAGACATGATGTCCTTATTGTGGTCGGTTATCTTCTCATACATGTAGTGTCCTCTCCTGATAACCAGCCATGATGTCCTTATTGTGGTCGGGTTATCTTCTCCTACATGTAGTGTCCTCCTGATAACCAGCCATGATGTCCTTATTGTGGTCGGGTTATCTTCTCATACATGTAGTGTCCCTCCTGATAACCAGCCATGATGTCCTTATTGTGGTCGGGTTATCTTCTCATACATGTAGTGTCCCCTCCTGATAACCAGCCATGATGTCCTTATTGTGGTCGGGTTATCTTCTCATACATGTAGTGTCCTCCTGATAACCAGCCATGAAGTCCTTATTGTGGTCGGGTTATCTTCTCATACATGTAGTGTCCTCCTGATAACCAGACATGATGTCCTTATTGTGGTCGGGTTATCTTCTCATACATGTAGTGTCCCCTCCTGATAACCAGCCATGATGTCCTTATTGTGGTCGGGTTATCTTCTCCTACATGTAGTGTCCCCCTCCTGATAACCAGCCATGATGTCCTTATTGTGGTCGGGTTATCTTCTCATACATGTAGTGTCCCCCTCCTGATAACCAGCCATGATGTCCTTATTGTGGTCGGGTTATCTTCTCATACATGTAGTGTCCCCCTCCTGATAACCAGCCATGATGTCCTTATTGTGGTCGGGTTATCTTCTCCTACATGTAGTGTCCTCCTGATAACCAGCCATGATGTCCTTATTGTGGTCGGGTTATCTTCTCATACATGTAGTGTGTCCTCCTGATAACCAGCCATGATGTCCTTATTGTGGTCGGGTTATCTTCTCATACATGTAGTGTCCCTCCTGATAACCAGCCATGATGTCCTTATTGTGGTCGGGTTATCTTCTCATACATGTAGTGTCCTCCTGATAACCAGCCATGATGTCCTTATTGTGGTCGGGTTATCTTCTCATACATGTAGTGTCCCTCCTGATAACCAGCCATGATGTCCTTATTGTGGTCGGGTGAGTTATCTTCTCATACATGTAGTGTCTCTCTGAACCGCATGTGTCCTTTTTGTGGTCGGGTTTTCTTCTCTCACATGTAGTGTCCTCCTGATAACCAGCCATGATGTCCTTATTGTGGTCGGGTTATCTTCCATACATGTGGTCCCTCCTGATAACCAGCCTGTGTCCTTATTGTGGTCGGGTTATCTTCTCATACATGTTGTGTCCCCTCCTGATAACCAGCCATGATGTCCTTATTGTGGTCGGGTTATCTTCTCATACATGTAGTGTCCTCCTGATAACCAGCCATGATGTCCTTATTGTGGTCGGGTTATCTTCTCATACATGTAGTGTCCTCCTGATAACCAGCCATGATGTCCTTATGTCCTTATTGTGGTCGGTTATCTTCTCATACATGTAGTGTCCCCTCCTGCCCCCCCTGTCTCCTTTTGTGGTCGTGTTTCTTCTCTCCTGTAGTGTCCTCCTGATAACCAGCCATGATGTCCTTATTGTGGTCGGGTTATCTTCTCATACATGTAGTGTCCTCCTGATAACCAGCCATGATGTCCTTATTGTGGTCGGGTTATCTTCTCATACATGTAGTGTCCTCCTGATAACCAGCCATGATGTCCCGACCACAATAAGGACATCATGGCCAGGTTTCTGACAAGCCCCAGACAATAGAAAGTTCCAGCATTCATGGTCGTATCCATTGGCAACTGATCCAGACGTCACCACTAAGAGGATTAGAGGAAATCTGTAAAACTCTATTTGCAAACTATTAGTTGTCTACAGATTTATATATCTGGTTATGTTCATGGGAAACCCCTTTAACAGAGACTTCCCTAATAATCTATTCTTCTAGATCAGACTCCTATATCGTCCATGGTTGAGTAGACTTTTATTTCTTCACTTTCCTGCCCTTCAGGTAACTATGGATTTATGGATCAGATCGCTGCCCTAAAATGGGTGCAGAAGGAAATCCAATCTTTTGGTGGAAATCCAAATAAAGTGACCATCTATGGCCAGAGTTCAGGTGAGACCAATCTCTTATCTACATCTCCTAGGATCAGCAATGGGACCCTACCCATAATCCAGGCAGGATAACCATCTGCCCATGAAATTAGGCCTATACTGCAACTTTGGCTGCGACTCCTGTCGTGCAGCCAAAAATCCCCAGGTCACCCCAGGCACCCCATGTCCCCATGCAACTCCTTATCATATAACTGAATGCACTGCAACCTTGAGGCTGCTGAGACCACAACTTGAAGTCGCGGCCTCCTCAGGGTCACAGAGAGACTCTAACACTTACGTTACTTGTGATGTTGCAGGGTTACCCGTCAGTCTCTGGTTGTGCCATGGGTGTTGTAGCCCAAGCATGGAAACATTTTACAATTTTTTAGGATTATTTTGCCCTTTTTGGACCTCTCCTATTTTACATTATTCTTGCAGGGGGCACCTCGGTGTGGACTATGATGGTGTCGCCTCTGGCCAAGAATCTTTTTCATCGGGCCATAGGCATAAGTGGAGCATCTGTATATAAAGCCACTCTGGAGGAGGCGGAGAAGGACAACCAGATATTTCTGAACCGCACCGGCTGTCGGGACGCTCAGTGCCTGAGGAATCTCAGCAAAGAAATGATCCTTCAGGTGAGGCGTCTCTCTGTTAGGCCCGCGTACACACACGGTCGTGCCCCGTATCTAATGTAGACCGGCCACATTTGTCCAGAACTCTCCGGGCTCTTGCACTAAATGAGATCTTAATTTTTTAAATGAAAACCAAATCAACTTTAATTATTAAAAACGTCTCGACCAGAACAAATCATAAGAGACACCTATAGACCACCCACCCAAATCTATAGGTCATCGATACCACCCACCCAAATCTATAGGTCATCGATATCCCCCCCAAATCTATAGGTCATCGATACCCCCTCCTCCTCCAATCTATTGGCCTCCTGGGTGCTCCGGCCCTGGGAGCTGTAGGTGCGATGCGATGACTGCAGGGGAGCGAGGAACGGGGAGCGAGGATAGGGGAGAGGGGAGCGAGGAGCGGGGAGCGGGGAGAGGGGAGCGAGGAGAGGGGAGCGAGGAGAGGGGAGCGAGGAGAGGGGAGTGGGGAGCGAGGAGAGGGGAGCGAGGAGAGGGGAGCGAGAAGAGGGGAGCAGGGAGCGAGGAGAGGGGAGCGGGGAGAGGGGGAGCGAGGAGAGGGGAGCGGGGAGAGGGGAGCGGGGAGAGGGGAGCGGGGAGAGGGGAGCGGGGAGAGGGGGAGCGAGGGGAGGGGGAGGGGAGAGGGGAGCGGGGAGAGGGGAGCGAAAGGGGGGAGCAGGGAGCGAGGAGAGGGGAGCGGGGAGCGGCAGTGTTTTTTATGTTTGTTTGTTACCAGCAGGAAGACCTTAAACTTGGGGGTCAGATGAGAGGGACATTAAACTGTGGGAGCACCAGGAGGATGACA
Source organism: Leptodactylus fallax (assembly GCA_947044405.1). Classification (NCBI taxonomy): domain Eukaryota; kingdom Metazoa; phylum Chordata; class Amphibia; order Anura; family Leptodactylidae; genus Leptodactylus; species Leptodactylus fallax. Next base: position 395,433 of record CAMRHE010000780.1, on the reverse strand, counting down.
TTATAATGTGGGGGTGAGTGTAGGGGCGTTATACTGTGTGGGGTACAAGAGAAATGGATGGGAATGGGCAGAGTCAAAGTAGAAGTGGGTGGAGCTATATTTGCCAGGGCGCGCAGGACGTCTGTCAGTAAGTCCCTCTTTCTGTTCTTTGAAAGGTAGGGGGTGGGGTTAGGATAGGGGGAGGGGCTATGATATCAGACTAAAGAAGAAAAGCACCTTACTGAAAAACTCCCGCCCTTCTCAAGCCAGTAGTTTTTCTGCTGAAACGCGCTGCCATTTTCTCCTTTTTATATATAAATAGTATTTTGACAGCGCTTGTTGGGCGGAGCTTTTCTTCTTGATTCTGATATTACATCACATATTACATTACATGATATCAGATTATATCACTTGATATTTCAGATCGTTGTCACTTCCTGACGGATTCTTTAGCCGAGGAGTATTGAGGACTGTTCACACCTTGGGGTTACCGATGACCTTACATGGAGGGGTTTATCGGTATCTCCTGGAAGTCTTTGTGGTCTTGTTGGGGATATTTTTAATATATAAATCTAATAAAAGTAAATTTTTCTCCCGTTCCCGCAGTTTCAGTGATAAAGTTAAAATTAGTCAGTGAGTTTAACCCTATACGACGTACAGCACCGGGAGGATGCGATATAAGCGCTATATGACGTACGACGCCAGGCAGATGCGATACGAGCGCTATACAATGTACGGCACCGGGTGGATGCGATACAAGCGCTATACGACGTACGGCACCGGGCGGATGCGATACGAGCGACGTATGGCACCGGGCGGATGCGATATGACCGCTATACGATGTACGGCACCGGGGGGATGCGATACGACCGCTATACGACGTACGGCACCGGGCGGATGCGATACGACCGCTATATGGCACCGGGAGGATGCGATACAAGCGCTATACGACGTACGGCGCCAGGCGGATGCGATACGACCGCTATACGACGTATGGCACCGGGCAGATGTGATACGAGCGCTATATGACGTACGGCACCGGGCGGATGCGATACGACTGCTATACGATGTACGGCAGCGGGAGGATGCAATACGACCGCTATACGGCATCGGGCGGATGCGATACAAGCGCTATACGGCACCGGGAGGATGCGATACAAGCGCTATACAACGTACAGCAAGCACCGGGCGGTTGCGATATAAGCGCTATACGACGTACGGCACCGGCCAGATGCGATACAAGCGCTATACAACGTACGGCACAGGGAGGATGCAATACAAGCGCTATACGACGTACGGCACCAGGCGGATGCGATACGACCGCTATACGACGTACGGCACTGGGCGGATGTGATACGACCGCTATACGACGTATGGCACCAGGCAGATGCGATACGACCGCTATATGACGTATGGCACCAGGCAGATGCGATACGACCGCTATACGACGTACGGCACTGGGCGGATGCGATACGACCGCTATACGACGTACGGCACCGGGCGGATGCGATACGACCGCTATATGGCACCGGGAGGATGCGATACAAGTGCTATACGACGTACGGCGCCAGGCGGATGCGATACGACCGCTATACGACGTATGGCACCGGGCAGATGTGATATGAGAGCTATATGACGTACGGCACCGGGCGGATGCGATACGACTGCTATACGATGTACGGCAGCGGGAGGATGCAGTACGGCAGCGGGAGGATGCAATACGCCGCTATACGGCATCGGGCGGATGCGATACAAGCGCTATACGGCACCGGGAGGATGCGATACAAGCGCTATACGACGTACAGCAAGCACCGGGCGGTTGCGATATAAGCGCTATACGACGTACGGCACCGGCCAGATGCGATACAAGCGCTATACAACGTACGGCACCGGAAGGATGCGATACAAGCGCTATACGACGTACGACACCAGGCGGATGCGATACGACCGCTATACGACGTACGGCACTGGGCGGATGCGATACGACCGCTATACGACGTATGGCACCAGGCAGATGCGATACGACCGCTATATGACGTATGGCACCAGGCAGATGCGATACGACCGCTATACGACGTACGGCACTGGGCGGATGCGATACGACCGCTATATGGCACCGGGAGGATGCAATACAAGTGCTATACGACGTACAGCGCCAGGCGGATGCGATACGACCGCTATACGGCACCGGGAGGATGCGATACAAGCGCTATACGACGTACAGCACCGGGCGGTTGCGATATAAGCTCTATACGACGTACGGCACCGGCCAGATGCGATACAAGCGCTATACAACGTACGGCACCGGGAGGATGCGATACAAGCGCTATATGACGTACGGCACCAGGCGGATGCGATACAAGCTCTATATGACGTACGGCACCAGGCGGATGCGATACGACCGCTATATGACGTATGGCACCAGGCAGATGCGATACGACCGCTATACGACGTACGGCACTGGGCGGATGCGATACGACCGCTATACGACGTACGGCACCGGGCGGATGCGATACGACCGCTATACGACGTATGGCACCAGGCAGATGCGATACGACCGCTATATGACGTATGGCACCAGGCAGATGCGATACGACCGCTATACGACGTACGGCACTGGGCGGATGCGATACGACCGCTATATGGCACCGGGAGGATGCAATACAAGTGCTATACGACGTACGGCGCCAGGCGGATGCGATACGACCGCTATACGACGTATGGCACCGGGCAGATGTGATACGAGCGCTATATGACGTACGGCACCAGGCGGATGCGATACGACTGCTATACGATGTACGGCAGCGGGAGGATGCAATACGACCGCTATACGGCATCGGGCGGATGCGATACAAGCGCTATACGGCACCGGGAGGATGCGATACAAGCGCTATACGACGTACAGCAAGCACCGGGCGGTTGCGATATAAGCGCTATACGACGTACGGCACCGGCCAGATGCGATACAAGCGCTATACAACGTACGGCACCGGAAGGATGCGATACAAGCGCTATACGACGTACGACACCAGGCGGATGCGATACGACCGCTATACGACGTACGGCACTGGGCGGATGCGATACGACCGCTATACGACGTATGGCACCAGGCATATGCGATACGACCGCTATATGACGTATGGCATCAGGCAGATGCGATACGACCGCTATACGACGTACGGCACTGGGCGGATGCGATACGACCGCTATATGGCACCGGGAGGATGCAATACAAGTGCTATACGACGTACAGCGCCAGGCGGATGCGATACGACCGCTATACGGCACCGGGAGGATGCGATACAAGCGCTATACGACGTACAGCACCGGGCGGTTGCGATATAAGCTCTATACGACGTACGGCACCGGCCAGATGCGATACAAGCGCTATACAACGTACGGCACCGGGAGGATGCGATACAAGCGCTATATGACGTACGGCACCAGGCGGATGCGATACAAGCGCTATATGACGTACGGCACCAGGCGGATGCGATACGACCGCTATATGACGTATGGCACCAGGCAGATGCGATACGACCGCTATACGACGTACGGCACTGGGCGGATGCGATACGACCGCTATACGACGTACGGCACTGGGCGGATGCGATACGACCGCTATACGACGTATGGCACCAGGCAGATGCGATACGACCGCTATATGACGTATGGCACCAGGCAGATGCGATACGACCGCTATACGACGTATGGCACCAGGCAGATGCGATACGACCGCTATATGGCACCGGGAGGATGCAATACAAGTGCTATACGACGTACAGCGCCAGGCGGATGCGATACGACCGCTATACGACGTATGGCACCGGGCAGATGTGATACGAGCGCTATATGACGTACGGCACCAGGCGGATGCGATACGACTGCTATACGATGTACGGCAGCGGGAGGATGCAATACGACCGCTATACGGCATCGGGCGGATGCGATACAAGCGCTATATGGCACCGGGAGGATGCGATACAAGCGCTATACGACGTACAGCAAGCACCGGGCGGTTGCGATATAAGCGCTATACGACGTACGGCACCGGCCAGATGCGATACAAGCGCTATACAACGTACGGCACCGGGAGGATGCGATACGACCGCTATACGACGTACGGCACTGGGCGGATGCGATACGACCGCTATACGACGTATGGCACCAGGCAGATGCGATACGACCGCTATATGACGTATGGCACCAGGCAGATGCGATACGACCGCTATACGACGTACGGCACTGGGCGGATGCGATACGACCGCTATATGGCACCGGGAGGATGCAATACAAGTGCTATACGACGTACAGCGCCAGGCGGATGCGATACGACCGCTATACGGCACCGGGAGGATGCGATACAAGCGCTATACGACGTACAGCACCGGGCGGTTGCGATATAAGCTCTATACGACGTACGGCACCGGCCAGATGCGATACAAGCGCTATACAACGTACGGCACCGGGAGGATGCGATACAAGCGCTATATGACGTACGGCACCAGGTGGATGCGATACAAGCGCTATATGACGTACGGCACCAGGCGGATGCGATACGACCGCTATATGACGTATGGCACCAGGCAGATGCGATACGACCGCTATACGACGTACGGCACTGGGCGGATGCGATACGACCGCTATACGACGTACGGCACCGGGAGGATGCGATACGAGCGCTATATGACGTACGGCACCAGGAGGATGACACAATGTTACAGAAAAGCATCTCTGAAGCAGCAGTCGCTGCTCAATAACTAAGCCCAGGGAAGGATTCGCCTTGTACAAGTTTATGTAGTAAGAATCGGAGACGCCTTCACCAGCAGTACAGGGAAGGATTCTCTACAGTCTCTGCCACAGGACACTTCAGGGGCCCCTCCTGCTAGAAGCCTTGTAGTATGGCCTGTAGGACTGTCTGACGCTGCTGCGCATTAACCCCGTGTTGTCCGTCTCCCTCCTAGTCTATCCCCTGGAATGAATATCCAAGCTGGGCCGCAGAGGACTTGTGTGACCTGCCACAGAAAGGGAAATTCGTTGGCCCCCTGACCGTAGTGGATGGACACGTTGTGCCGGCCCCACCCCTGGATGTATGGAAACAGAAAATGGCGGGTTATAGCGACGTGCCATACGTCATTGGTACCACACTACAGGAAGCAGAATTTGCGTAAGTGTCAGATTTTACTATAATAGAGCAGAGACGGCCAAGGTGGAAACTGTCCGCCATCTTGTCTGAACCTCTTTAGAGATCTGCTTTACAGCTATGGCCATAGACAGCAATAGACTGGAGCCGACTCATTGAAGTCTATGGGAGAGTCACCGTTTGTCCTGGGGTGGGGAGATAAGATGTGACATCATCTATTGTCAGTAGTGATGTAATGATATCTATAGAGGTGTTATCTTCTATTGTAATTCTTTCTGTGATGTAAGTGATGTAAGAAAACCCCTACCGAATTGGCAAATGTTGGTCTATGATTAGGCTTAGTGGTCACAGTGAAAACTTCAAGACAAGATCTCATCAATTTTAACAAATGATGTTTAAAGGGGAGGTGTCACTGCCACCTTATTGTGTGTGTTCTGCCTCGTTGCGTCTCACGCCCTTTCCATAGATCTGCCGGTAAATTACAGGCGCGGTTTTTTTTTTCTTTGCAGTCCATTTCATGCCAATGTCTCGCAGTGGACTGAAGCCGATTACCGCTGGTTTGTGAGCTGTAAGTGAGCGCCGTTACTGTCTCTGACGCCTCCCGCAGGCCACACAAGTCTCTCCATACCTTCTGTCTTTTCTTGTAGCAAATCTAAACACGTTTGGAGGAAATCTGTCATCTGAAGCGATAGCCCCCCCCCCCCCCCCCCCCCCCCCCCCCCCCCCCCCCCGCGGTGTGTGGAGAACGCCTACCATGCCCTACCCGCTCTCCGCAGTATCCTGGCGCAACCAGCCGCAGGACGCCGCACGCGATGTCCCGTGGCAGGTAATCCCGGCCGGGTAATCCCCAGGCCATGGTGTCCGACCGCGTACGCGATCTCCTGGCCGGTAATCGCCGCGCTGTAGGAATCACCGCTGGCGCAACAAGTGCCGCAGGTAATCGCCGCACTGCAGATAATCACCAGGTCGCAGGTAATCCCCGGGCCGCAGGTAATCCCTGGGGGGCAGGCCGCAGGTAATCGCCGCGCTGCAGGGAATCACCGGGCCGCAGGTAATCGCCGCGCTGCAGGTAATCACTGGGCCGTAGGTAATCGCCGGGCCACGGTACGGGGGGGCCGGGGCCAGGTAATCGCCGCCCTGTAGGAAACCGCCGCGGCGCCGCAGGTAATCCCCGGGCCGCAGGTAATCGCCGCGCTGTAGTGAATTGCCAGACCGCAGATAATCGTTGTGCAACCCCGGGAGTCTCCCCTCCCCCCTCATACTAAGGCCACACGTAGCAAGATGCAGATAAAGCCCTGAAAAAACAACAATCACAATTCAGACAATGTTGTTTTTTTTTCCTGTTTTTCATCCCCCATATAATGTAACAGATAACGCTCCGCATGTTACAAAACACAAAAAAAACCGCAGCATTTTATCCCGCAATGTGGGAGTGAAATTAAACTAAACCGTCCGGACTGAATCAGAGGCCAAAGACAGTGAGAAAAACAGCAAAAACAGCAGAAAAAAAAAATAAGCAAAAATTCTGGTGTTTTTTCACCACGCAGCGGCGATATCGCAGGTAATAGGGACACGCTACATTATATGACCACGCAGCGGCGATATTGCAGGTAATAGGGACACGCTACATTATATGACCACGCAGCGGCGATATCGCAGGTAATAGGGACACGCTACATTATATGACCACGCAGCAATATCGCAGGTAATAGGGACACGCTACATTATATGACCACGCAGCGGCGATATCGCAGGTAATAGGGACACGCTACATTATATGACCACGCAGCGGCGATATCGCAGGTAATAGGGACACGCTACATTATATGACCACGCAGCAGCGATATCGCAGGTAGTAGGGACACGCTACATTATATGACCACGCAGCGGCGATATCGCAGGTAATAGGGACACGCTACATTGTATGACCACGCAGCGGCGATATCGCAGGTAATAGGGACACGCTACATTATATGACCACGCAGCGGCGATATCGCAGGTAATAGGGACACGCTACATTATATGACCACGCAGCAATATCGCAGGTAATAGGGACACGCTACATTATATGACCACGCAGCGGCGATATCGCAGGTAATAGGGACACGCTACATTATATGACCACGCAGCGGCGATATCGCAGGTAATAGGGACACGCTACATTATATGACCACGCAGCGGCGATACGCAGGTAATAGGGACACGCTACATTATATGACCACGCAGCGGCGATATCGCAGGTAATAGGAACACGCTACATTATATGACCACGCAGCGGCGATATCGCAGGTAATAGGGACACGCTACATTATATGACCACGCAGCGGCATCGCAGGTAATAGGGACACGCTACATTATATGACCACGCAGCGGCGATATCGCAGGTAATAGGAACACGCTACATTATATGACCACGCAGCGGCATCGCAGGTAATAGGGACACGCTACATTATATGACCACGCAGCGGCATCGCAGGTAATAGGAACACGCTACATTATATGACCACGCAGCGGCATCGCAGGTAATAGGGACACGCTACATTATATGACCACGCAGCGGCATCGCAGGTAATAGGAACACGCTACATTATATGACCATGGCGCACAGGCACACGGCGGGCACCTTCACAGTTGTTCCCTGCAGAGCAGCGCTCCCTCTACCTGCTGCATCCAGAATCCTATTCCCTTGCACATGCTGTACGGGAGTTTTTGGGACTGGGGCCCCTGTGTGTCACTGATGGGTGTTGTCATTGCAGAGAGCCTGCGCAGTCCGGTCTATCGCTATCAGATCACCTACACGCCTTCCCGTCCAGTGACAGTCAGCGGCGGCCTCTTCCCCTACAACAGCTGGTTCGCCTACCACATTCTGGATACTTTGGGATTTTTTGGGACTTTGGACCATTTCCAAGGAGAGACCTCAGAAGACGACCGGACGTTCCAGAGACTGATCAGGAAATACTTTATATACTTCGCCAAAGAAGGTAAGAAACGAGGAGACGCTGCGGCCCCCCGAGTGCCCCTCACTATCTTATGTGCAAGGGCAATGCCCCCCGAGGGCCCCTCACTATCTTATGTGCAAGGGCAATGCCCCCCGAGGGCCCCTCACTATCTTGTCTCTTATGTGCAAGGGCAATGCCCCCCCGAGTGCCCCTCACTATCTTATGTGCAAGGGCAATGCCCCCCTGAGTGCCCCTCACTATCTTATGTGCAAGGGCAATGCCCCCCGAGGGCCCCTCACTATCTTATGTGCAAGGGCAATGCCCCCCGAGGGCCCCTCACTATCTTGTCTCTTATGTGCAGGGTCAATGCCCCCCTGAGGGCCCCTCACTATCTTGTCTCTTATGTGCAGGGTCAATGCCCCCCTGAGGGCCCCTCACTATCTTGTCTCTTATGTGCAAGGGCAATGCCCCCCGAGTGCCCCTCACTATCTTAGTGCGGGCGCCCCCGGGGCCCTCACTTCTTTGTGCGGGTGCCCCGGGGCCCCTCCTTCTTATGTGCAGGGGCAATGCCCCCCGAGGGCCCCTCACTATCTTGTCTCTTATGTGCAGGGTCAATGCCCCCCTGAGGGCCCCTCACTATCTTGTCTCTTATGTGCAGGGTCAATGCCCCCCTGAGGGCCCCTCACTATCTTGTCTCTTATGTGCAAGGTCAATGCCCCCCGAGGGCCCCTCACTATCTTGTCTCTTATGTGCAAGGGCAATGCCCCCCCGAGGGCCCCTCACTATCTTATGTGCAAGGGCAATGCCCCCCGAGGGCCCCTCACTATCTTATGTGCAAGGGCAATGCCCCCCGAGGGCCCCTCACTATCTTATGTGCAAGGGCAATGCCCCCCAAGGGCCCCTCACTATCTTATGTGCAAGGTCAATGCCCCCCGAGGGCCCCTCACTATCTTATGTGCAAGGTCAATGCCCCCCGAGGGCCCCTCACTATCTTATGTGCAAGGGCAATGCCCCCCGAGGGCCCCTCACTATCTTATGTGCAAGGGCAATGCCCCCTGAGGGCCCCTCACTATCTTATGTGCAAGGGCAATGCCCCCCGAGTGGCCCCTCACTATCTTATGTGCAAGGGCAATGCCCCCCGAGGGCCCCTCACTATCTTATGTGCAAGGGCAATGCCCCCCGAGGGCCCCTCACTATCTTGTCTCTTATGTGCAGGGTCAATGCCCCCCTGAGGGCCCCTCACTATCTTGTCTCTTATGTGCAGGGTCAATGCCCCCCTGAGGGCCCCTCACTATCTTGTCTCTTATGTGCAAGGGCAATGCCCCCCCGAGTGCCCCTCACTATCTTATGTGCAAGGGCAATGCCCCCCCGAGGGCCCCTCACTATCTTATGTGCAAGGGCAATGCCCCCCGAGGGCCCCTCACTATCTTATGTGCAAGGGCAATGCCCCCCGAGGGCCCCTCACTATCTTATGTGCAAGGGCAATGCCCCCCAAGGGCCCCTCACTTCTTATGTGCGGTCTGCCCCCGGGGCCCTCCTTCTTTGTGCGGTCAATGCCCCCGGGGCCCCTCACTTCTTATGTGCGGGCTGCCCCCGGGGCCCCTCACTTCTTATGTGCGGGCTGCCCCCCGGGGCCCCTCACTTCTTGTCTCTTTGTGCGGGTCATGCCCCCTGAGGGCCCCTCACTATCTTGTCTCTTATGTGCAGGGTCAATGCCCCCCTGAGGGCCCCTCACTATCTTGTCTCTTATGTGCAAGGTCAATGCCCCCCGAGGGCCCCTCACTATCTTGTCTCTTATGTGCAAGGGCAATGCCCCCCCGAGGGCCCCTCACTATCTTATGTGCAAGGGCAATGCCCCCCGAGGGCCCCTCACTATCTTATGTGCAAGGGCAATGCCCCCCGAGGGCCCCTCACTATCTTATGTGCAAGGGCAATGCCCCCCAAGGGCCCCTCACTATCTTATGTGCAAGGTCAATGCCCCCCGAGGGCCCCTCACTATCTTATGTGCAAGGTCAATGCCCCCCGAGGGCCCCTCACTATCTTATGTGCAAGGGCAATGCCCCCTGAGGGCCCCTCACTATCTTATGTGCAAGGGCAATGCCCCCGAGTGGCCCCTCACTATCTTATGTGCAAGGGCAATGCCCCCTGAGGGCCCCTCACTATCTTATGTGCAAGGGCAATGCCCCCCGAGTGGCCCCTCACTATCTTATGTGCAAGGGCAATGCCCCCCGAGGGCCCCTCACTATCTTATGTGCAAGGGCAATGCCCCCCGAGGGCCCCTCACTATCTTGTCTCTTATGTGCAGGGTCAATGCCCCCCTGAGGGCCCCTCACTATCTTGTCTCTTATGTGCAAGGTCAATGCCCCCCGAGGGCCCCTCACTATCTTGTCTCTTATGTGCAAGGGCAATGCCCCCCCGAGGGCCCCTCACTATCTTATGTGCAAGGGCAATGCCCCCCGAGGGCCCCTCACTATCTTATGTGCAAGGGCAATGCCCCCCGAGGGCCCCTCACTATCTTATGTGCAAGGGCAATGCCCCCCAGGGGCCCCTCACTATCTTATGTGCAAGGGCAATGCCCCCTGAGGGCCCCTCACTATCTTATGTGCAAGGGCAATGCCCCCTGAGGGCCCCTCACTATCTTATGTGCAAGGGCAATGCCCCCCGAGTGGCCCCTCACTATCTTATGTGCAAGGGCAATGCCCCCCGAGGGCCCCTCACTATCTTGTCTCTTATGTGCAAGGGCAATGCCCCCCGAGGGCCCCTCACTATCTTATGTGCAAGGGCAATGCCCCCCGAGGGCCCCTCACTATCTTGTCTCTTATGTGCAAGGGCAATGCCCCCCCGAGGGCCCCTCACTATCTTATGTGCAAGGGCAATGCCCCCCGAGGGCCCCTCACTATCTTATGTGCAAGGGCAATGCCCCCCGAGGGCCCCTCACTATCTTATGTGCAAGGGCAATGCCCCCCGAGGGCCCCTCACTATCTTATGTGCAAGGGCAATGCCCCCCGAGGGCCCCTCACTATCTTATGTGCAAGGGCAATGCCCCCCGAGGGCCCCTCACTATCTTATGTGCAAGGGCAATGCCCCCCGAGGGCCCCTCACTATCTTATGTGCAAGGGCAATGCCCCCCAAGGGCCCCTCACTATCTTGTCTCTTATGTGCAGGGTCAATGCCCCCCGAGTGGCCCCAATATCCTGACGGGACTGCACTCGTATCCACCTCACTGAGTGTACAGAAGGATTATCGCTCTGCCCAGTGCGCCCTGTGGGAGAAGAACAACATGTTCCCGTACGGCTGGATCAACTGAGCCGCTAAGCCCATCCCCCAGCCGGTGCCCAATTCATCATGAAGACCCCCCAGTAATATTAGACACCGCATCATATAAGGGCCCCATTCATCTAAAGGTGGGCCAAATGTCACAGATGATGTCATAGGAGTCAATCACAATCAGTTTTATCACATCCGATCATTTGTTCAACCGGAGATTATTCACAAAAAGTGTCTGCCAGCGGCCAATTCTCCTGTCCCCATTGAGAACACACGCACACTTGGCCAGGAACACCCGGGGGGCGGCTGGAGAGGGATATAAGATGTGGGGGGAATTTATTGTTCCCTGGATGGTAGAAAACTGGTGTCAATGGGAATGGTTGTGGGGCATCCTCAGCGCCCGGCCCATGCTCGGGGTCACACCAGTAACATCACCGCAGAATACGGAAGGTTTGTGGGTTTTTTTGTTGTGTGACACAGGCCAGGTTCACACTGCCAGTATCTAATGGATGAGAGCAATAGACATTCAATGTCAGATGCAGCTGGAGATTGCACCTAATTTATGTTCCCTACTGGCCTAGACCTCCGCAGCCCCATAGAAGTGAATGGTCCCCCATTTTCCTGACAGCTGGGCCTGAGATTTAGGGTTTAGTATTATGGGGGTACAGCCAGAGCCCAGCCAAAGACCAAGAGCTGTGTGCGCCCCCTTGTGGTTCTTGCTGCTGTGGCAAAAGCTTTCTGTAACTTTGCATTAAACTTTATGAGATACTTTATTGAGAAAATTGTCCATTTCTTCACTTTTTTTTGTCTTTTTCTACCACTGATCAGACTTGTACAACAGAAGTCTATGGAGCGGGGAGAAAAGGCAGAGAGACCCAGCCAGTTCTCTTTCACAACACAGCTGGGCCTCCCCCTCCTCGCTTTCCCCGGCCTCCCCTGGCATTCTCCTCCTCCGGCCTCCCCTGGCATTCTACTCTCCCAGCCTCCCCCCTCCTCCCCTCGGCCTCCCCCGGCATTCTCCTCTCCCAGCCTCCCCCCTCCTCCCCCGGCCTCCCCCCGGCATTCTCCTCTCCCAGCCTCCCCCCTCCTCGGCCTCCCCCGGCATTCTCCTCTCCCAGCCTCCCCCCTCCTCCAGCCTCCCCCTCCTCGGCCTCCCCCGGCATTCTCCTCTCCCAGCCTCCCCCCTCCCTCGGCCTCCCCCCGGCATTCTCCTCTCCCAGCCTCCCCCCCCCCCTCCTCCAGCCTCCCCCCCATCCTCCTCCCCCCCTGGCCTCCCCCTCCTCTCCACGGCCTCCCCCGCCTCCTCCCTCCCCCCGGCCTCCTCCTCTCCCAGCCTCCCCCCTCCTCCAGCCTCCCCCGGCATTCTCCTCTCCCAGCCTCCCCCTCCTCTCCTCCCCTCCCCCTCCTCCGTCTCCCCCGGCATCCCCCTTCCTCCCAGCCTCCCCCCCTCCTCGGCCTCCCCCGGCATTCTCCTCTCCCAGCCTCCCCGGCCATCTCCTCTCCCGGCCTCCCCCCGCATTCCCTCCCGCCTCCCCTCCTCCTCTCCTCGGCCTCCCCCGGCATTCTCCTCTCCCAGCCTCCCCCTTCCTCCAGCCTCCCCCCCTCCTCTCCTCGGCCTCCCCCGGCATTCTCCTCTCCCAGCCTCCCCCCTCCTCTCCTCGGCCTCCCCTGGCATTCTCCTCTCCCAGCCTCCCCCCTCCTCGGCCTCCCCCGCATTCTCCTCTCCCAACCTCCCCCTCCTCTCCTCGGCCTCCCCCCGCATTCTCCTCTCCCAGCCTCCCCCCTCCTCTGGCCTCCCCCCCTCCTCTAGCCTCCCCCGCATTCTCCTCTCCCAGCCTCCCCCCCTCCTCCGGCCTCCCCCCCTCCTCTGGCCTCCCCGGCCTCGTCCCCCGCCATAGACTTCATTATATGCAGAGTACATGGAGTGAAATCCGTCACACAAGAATTGGAGAAATCGTTGCAAACACTTTTCTCTTCCCATCCCCCGCACTACGGATTTCAGTAATGTGCGGTTTCGGACTGGTGCCGGGCACGGTACACGAGAGATGAGCCGGAGCCGCACTTGTGCCTCAGTATCTTTATTCACGGTCACCTGGTCAGCACTGTATACACCATTCGGAGAGGCGCAGGGGTCATGGTAAGATTTACACACCCAGCTGCGCCAAGAGACAACAAAATAAATAGTCATGCAGCCGCTCTCTGGAGTCTCTCCCGCCATGCAGGGACGGTGTGAACACGGCTCGAGCTCCTCCTGTCCCGCTCCACACTGGCAAAGGATTAAAACAGTAAAACCACAAGAGTCACTCACACGGATTAATGGAGGACATGAAGGCTCCCGGGCCAGGCGAGGGTTAACAGTCAGCCATTCCCTAATACGAGGAGCGTTGCGTCCGCTCCGGCCATCGTCTCATCCTGCCTACAACGCAGTCAGAACATGCGATTATACGGACAGACCCTGCCCTCACTAACACGAGACCCCCCCGTGGCGTCAGCTCGCACTAGCACACAAGTCACAAGCACACAAGTCTGTGGGCGCCCCATAGTGCAGGGGAACAGACACTGTGTAAGTGGGGTGAGAAATGCCCCTGTAGGGGGCGAGGTGGTGTTAGAGGAATACTGAAGCGGCCATTTTCTATAAAGGGGTATTTGCACACCAGCTGGAGAGGTGCAGGTCACTCCGCCCGTCCGAGCCCCTATACGTGGGGAAAATGCTACAGCAGGATCCGACAACTTCTCTCCGGGGTATTTAGTAGGAGCTGTACCGATCCTGCGGGGAAGAAAAGCAAAGGGGTAAATATACGAGAGCGGATGGACGAGCGCAAGAAGAAAGCAGGTCAATAGATCAGGCACCTGTAGGGAGTTCATGACGCCATTGGCCAGGACCGCCATCTTGCCTGCCACAGATTTCACTCCCTGCTTAAAGTGGGTGATGTCAGCAGATGGGATGACATTACCCAGGGAGACGCCAGCTGGGGGTAGAAACACAACTCACTAAACATCCCGAAATATGAGAGGACTACAAGAGCTAGTACAAAGGACGGACACTCACCTCCCGAGTTCACCGAGTCTGACTCTCCAAAGAGGTCGGCCGAGCTGATGGACGTGCTGGAGGAGAGCTGCTGCAGGCGGGAGCGGGCCTCATACTGAAAAGCAGAGCAACCAGAGGCTTGTTATACCTTATACATGGCTCAGGGCCTTCATCTGCTACACAAGGCATACACTGTAGATAGCTGTCCATAGGCAGCCATCACCCGCACTCCCCCCATACACATGCACACTTGTCTCAGGGGTAAAGCTGGTGAGAACAAAAGGACTGGGTGGCCACAACCTGCCTGCCCGAACATCATCTCCCCCGACACCTGCAGATGAGGGGAGTGGGGAGACCCCCCATAAACCTTACATGGTCAGTCGATACCAGACCTGTGAAGGACCTGCAGCCACAGAATCACATGACCAGGAGTGCACAGGTCCTCAGTCTGAGGCTACAAAGGCAGAGGAGGTCAGAGAGAAGCCTGACAACTGCCTGACAACCCTGGGATCAGCGGGGACGAGATCGGACTGGGGAGCCTGCGGCTGGCAATAGGGATGGTGGTGGTTAGGGTGACAACCCCTCTGTCCACGGGCGGGGGGATTCTGAGCTGCACTGTAAGGTTTTGTAAGCTGTGGCCCGAGATACAGCACGAATATTCGGGTTCCCAAAAAGTCCCCCTCAATTAGCTTACTGTCCACAGGAGCCCAAACAAGTCATCGCCAGACGGACGCCCCGAAATTTCCCAACCCCAACCACACAGATACTGAAGCAGCTGCAATAAAACATCCCCCCCTAGTGGACATAACCTCTCCCTGCTCCGAAAACCCTATGCATTAAGTAAGGGTGTATGCACATGGCCACGCTCAGTCTGTGCGCAGAAATCAGTGCACCCCATGACAGCACCCCATGACAGCGCACATG
Organism: Leptodactylus fallax; assembly: GCA_947044405.1. Taxonomy (NCBI): domain Eukaryota; kingdom Metazoa; phylum Chordata; class Amphibia; order Anura; family Leptodactylidae; genus Leptodactylus; species Leptodactylus fallax. Next base: position 380,153 of record CAMRHE010000780.1, on the reverse strand, counting down.
GCTGTGTGAATAAAGCCCAACTATGAAGTGGTTGAAGTTCCTTGGACAGATTCCCCTCTGCCTCATTACACGGCCCAAGATGCAGAATAACCTCAGATTCCCCTGAGAGATGTAGCTCAGCGAGGACGGGGCCGGGTCCTGGAACACAGAGCGAGAGGGCGGAAGGGGCAGCCATAAATCTGTCAGTGCTCACTGAAGGCTCCAGCGATGGCAATGAGACACATCGGAGAAGAAAATCCTGATGTATAATGGGAGGCAAAGCCCGGCAGGGCAGGACACACCAAGGAATCAGTGTCCGGGGGGTTATTGGGCCTTGTACACATTAGAAGATGGTGAACGATGAGAAAGAGGCCAATAAAATCATCAACTGGCGGGAACCTCCGACTGCACGAGGGGGGAAGAAATGGGGCAGAGAGGAGCAAGGAGGGCAGAGAGGGGGAAGAAATGGGGCAGAGAGGAGCAAGGAGGGCAGAGAGGGGGAGGGGGGGGGCAGAGAGGGCGAAATGGGGCAGAGAGGAGGAAGGGGGCAGACGGGGAGAAATGGGGCAGAGAGGAGCAAGGAGGGCAGAGAGGGGGGAAGAAATGGGGCAGAGAGGAGAAACGAAATGGGGCAGAGAGGAGGAAGGAGGGCAGCGGGGAGAAATGGGGCGAGAGGAGCAGGGGGCGAGAGGGGGAAATGGGGCAGAGAGGAGCAAGGAGGGCAGAGAGGGGGGCAGAGAGGGGCAAGGAGGGCAGAGAGGGGGGAAGGGGGCAGAGAGGAGCAAGGAGGGCAGAGAGGGGGGAAGAAATGGGGCAGAGAGGAGGCAGGGAGGGCAGAGAGGGGGAAGAAATGGGGCAGAGAGGAGCAAGGAGGGCAGAGAGGGGGGAAGAAATGGGGCAGAGAGGAGAAACGAAATGGGGCAGAGAGGAGCAAGGAGGGCAGAGAGGGGGGAAGAGAGAAATGGGGCAGAGAGGAGCAAGGGGGGGAGGGGACGAAATGGGGCAGAGAGGAGGAAGGAGGGCAGAGACGGGGAAGAAATGGGGCAGAGAGGAGCAAGGAGGGCAGAGAGGGGGAAGAAATGGGGCAGAGAGGAGCAAGGAGGGCAGAGAGGGGGGAAGAAATGGGGCAGAGAGGAGCAAGGAGGGCAGAGAGGGGGGGGGTAGAGAGAATGGGGCAGAGAGGAGCAAGGAGGGCAGAGAGGGGGAAGAAATGGGGCAGAGAGGAGCAAGGAGGGCAGAGACGGGGAAGAAATGGGGCAGAGAGGAGCAAGGAGGGCAGAGAGGGGGGAAGAAATGGGGCAGAGAGGAGCAAGGAGGGCAGAGAGGGGGGAAGAAATGGGGCAGAGAGGAGCAAGGAGGGCAGAGAGGGGGGAAGAAATGGGGCAGAGAGGAGGAAGGAGGGCAGAGAGGGGGGGAAGAAATGGGGCAGAGAGGAGAAACGAAATGGGGCAGAGAGAGAGGGGAAGGAGGGGGCAGAGACGGGGAAGAAATGGGGCAGAGAGGAGCAAGGAGGGCAGAGAGGGGGAGAAAGGGGGGGGGGGGGCAGAGGGGGGGAAGAAATGGGGCAGAGAGGAGCAAGGAGGGCAGAGAGGGGGAAGAAATGGGGCAGAGAGGAGCAAGGAGGGCAGAGAGGGGGAAGAAATGGGGCAGAGAGGAGCAAGGAGGGCAGAGAGGGGGGAAGAAATGGGGCAGAGAGGAGCAAGGAGGGCAGAGACGGGGGAAGAAATGGGGCAGAGAGGAGCAAGGAGGGCAGAGAGGGGGGAAGAAATGGGGCAGAGAGGAGCAAGGAGGGGCAGAGAGGGGGGAAGAAATGGGGCAGAGAGGAGGAAGGAGGGCAGAGAGGGGGGAAGAAATGGGCAGAGAGGGGGGGGGGAAGGAGGGGGGAATGGGGCAGAGAGGAGAAACGAAATGGGGCAGAGACGGGGAAGGAGGGCAGAGAGGGGGGAAGAAATGGGGCAGAGAGGAGCAAGGAGGGCAGAGAGGGGGGAAGAAATGGGGCAGAGAGGAGAAACGAAATGGGGCAGAGAGGAGGAAGGAGGGCAGAGACGGGGAAGAAATGGGGCAGAGAGGAGGAAGGAGGGCAGAAAGAGGGGAGGGTAGAGAGAGAGGGAAGAAAGGGGGGCATACTATGCTGCGCTGCACAGACACTCTCAGCACTAACATCAGCCCCGCCACCAATTTCATGGGAACTTAGGAGAAGGTTTTTGAAGGTTGGGAAGAATCTAGAGGTCTGTTGTCAGGTCTTGGGGGATGGGCAGGGACTTACCTCTGCATCCTGCTCTCTCCCAAAGAACATGTCTGATGAGATCGCTTTTGCACTGGCGAATTTCATGCGCGCCTCATTGGACTCTGGCGCTGCGGTGCTCTCTGGCTTTCTCCTATTTGCAGGCCTGTGATAGAAAAAACGCCATTAGTAAGTGAAATCATTCTAATTAGTCAGGGCGGGGAGCCCGGCCAGACCGCCGCCTGCGCGGGGGGAGCCCGGCCAGACCGCCGCCTGCGCGGGGGGAGCCCGGCCAGACCGCCGCCTGCGCGGGGGAGAGCCCGGCCAGACCGCCGCCTGCGCGGGGGAGCCCGGCCAGACCGCCGCCTGCGCGGGGGGAGCCCGGCCAGACCGCCGCCTGCGCGGGGGAGCCCGGCCAGACCGCCGCCTGCGCGGGGGGAGCCCGGCCAGACCGCCGGGGGGGGGGGGGGGGGGGGGGGGGGGGGGGGGGGGGGGGGGGGGGGGGGGGGGGGGGGCGCGGGGGGGGCGGGGGGGGGGGCCGCGCCCGGGGGCCGGCCGCCGCCGCCGCGCGGGGGGCCCGGCCAGCCGCCGCCGCGGGGGGGGCCCCCAGCCGCCAGTATGGGCAGAGCAGTGCCAGGAGCTAACCGCAGGGGACGATAACTCACCTGTCTCGTGCTGGCTGAATACTGGAGATGGTCACCTCTCGCTCATCCTCAGCCTTATCTGTAGAGCCCCAGGTTGAGACTTCTGTTTCCCATCGTGGGCTAAAACCTTCCCCTAGCGAGAATGGATTATCTTTATATCTAAGGAGAGAAGAACAATTCAGGCATCTGGTACTTGTAGTCATTTCTTCCTTGCACCATCTACACATAACTGACTTGAGACTTGTGAGCCACAAAGTAAAACCTACTTTGGAGGACCAGAGGTAAAGCTGGCGTCTTCCATGAGGTCAAGCTGTGAACGGGAGGATTTCGTCACCACGGGGGTTTCTTGTTCAATGACGTGCATTTCGGACAGGACAGAATGTGAGATGGAGCTGGGAAAAAACAGACAAAGATTTAATGGGAAATCCGACCGCACAAAGCTGCAGAACTAACCTGTCAGTAAATGAAAACTTTACTGATTTTCCAAGAATTCTGCACTTTGTTGTCCTCCTGAAAATGTACACTACTGTTCAAAAGTTTAGCGTCACAGAAATTTCCTTATTTTTGATAGAAAAACACAGTTTTTTTCAATGAAGATGACATGAAATGAATCAGAAATCCCCTCTATACATTGTTAATGGGGTAAATGACTATTCTAGCTGCAATATCTACATAGGTGTATAGAGGCCATTTCCAGCAGCCATCACTCCAGTGCTCTAATGGTACATTGTGTTTGCTGACTGTGTAAGAAGGCTAATGGAAGTTTAGAAAACCCTTGTACAAGTATGTTAGCACAGCTGAAAACAGTTTTGCTGGTTAGAGAAGCCATAAAACTGACCTTCCTTTCAGCTAGTTGAGAATCTGGAGCATTACATTTGTTGGTTCGATTAAACTCTCAAAATGGCCAGAAAAAGAGAACTTTCATGTGAAACTCGACAGTCTATTCTTGTTCTTAGAAATGAAGGCTATTCCATGCAAGAAATTGCCAAGAAACTGAAGCTTTCCTACAACGGTGTGTACTACTCCCTTCAGAGGACAGCACAAACAGGCTCTAACCAGAGTAGAAAGAGAAGTGGGAGGCCGCGCTGCACAACTGAGCAACAAGACAAGTCCTTTAGAGTCTCTAGTCTGAGAAATCACCGCCTCGCAGGTCCTCAACTGGCAGCTTCATTACATAGTCCCCGCAAAACGCCAGTGTCAGCGTCTACAGAGAAGAGGCGACTCAGGGATGCCGGCCTTCAGGGCAGAGCGGCCAAGAAAAAGCCGTATCTGAGACTGGCTAATAAAAGGAAAAGATTCATATGGGCAAAAGAACAGACATTGGACAGAGGAAGATTGGAAAAAAGTGTTATGGACAGACGAATGGAAGTTTGAGGTGTTTGGATCACACAGAAGAACAAGTGAGAAGATGCTGGAAGACGCCTGACGCCACCTGTCAGCATGGTGGAGGGAATGGGATGGGCTGGGGTTGGTAAAGTGGGAGATTTGTACAAGGTAAAAGGGATTGTGAATAAGGAAGGCGATCACTCCACGCACCGCCATGCCATACCCTGTGGACAGCGCCTGATTGGAGCCAATTTCATCCTACAACAGGACAATGACCCAAAGCACCTCCAAATTATACAAGAACTATTTAGGGAAGAAGCCGGTAGCCGGTATTCTATCTGTAATGGAGTGGTCAGTGCAGTCACCACATCTCAGCCCCATTGACCGTACGGTACGCAAAAAGTGCCCATCAAGCCAATCCAACTTGTGGGAGGGGCTTCTGGAAGCATGGCGGGAAATGTCTCCAGATGACATCAGTAAATTAACAGCGAGAATGCCAAAGGGCTGCAATGCTGGAATTGCTGCAAATGGAGAAAATTATTATCTCAAATAAAAATCATTATTTCTAACCTTGTCAATGTCCTGACTATATTTTCTATTCATTTTGCAACTCATTTGATAAATAAAAGTGCGAGTTTTCATGGAAAACACAACATTGTCTGGGTGACCCCAAACTTTTGAACGCTCGTGTATCACTACACTGAGAACTGAAGGTCTGTATTCTCCTTGACAACAGCTTGTACCCGCCCGTATATACTCCCGCACCGTTCAGACTGGGCAGTGACGCACCGTATGGACAAGGGGAAAGGTAATAACTAAATAGTGAGGCACCGGGACAACCCCAGTCATCTAGACCCAGAGCCTTGTACAGGGAAAGGCATGCAAGTACCTGCGGGAAGCCAGGCCCATGCCCAGGCGCTCAGCCTGTTCTCTCTTCTTTCCTTCCAAGGTTTGCAGCTTCTTCTCCTCCTTCTTGCGATCTATCTGGAGCTCTTGGTAAGCCAGTCTCATGGAGGAGACGCTAGAAAGGAAGTTTATACAATGGCACGGACAGACAGGTCGGGTGTGGACACACACAGGCAGGCGACAGGACAGGCGCAGACACACACACAGGCAGGCAACAGGACAGGCGCGGACACACACACAGGCAGGCGACAGGACAGGCGCGGACACACACACAGGCAGCCGACAGGACAGGCGCGGACACACACACAGGCAGGCGACAGGACAGGCGCGGACACACACACAGGCAGGCGACAGGACAGGCGCGGACACACACACAGGCAGGCGACAGGACAGGCGCGGACACACACACGCGCAGGCGACAGGACAGGCGCGGACACACACACAGGCAGGCGACAGGACAGGCGCGGACACACACACAGGCAGGCGACAGGACAGGCGCGGACACACACACAGGCAGGCGACAGGACAGGCGCGGACACACACACAGGCAGGCGACAGGACAGGCGCAGACACACACAGGCAGGCGACAGGACAGGCGCGGACACACACAGGCAGATGACAGGACAGGCGCGGACACACACAGGCAGGCGACAGGACAGGCGCGGACACACACACAGGCAGGCGACAGGACAGGCGCGGACACACACACAGGCAGGCGACAGGACAGGCGCGGACACACACACAGGCAGGCGACAGGACAGGCGCAGACACACACACAGGCAGGCGACAGGACAGGCGCGGACACACACACAGGCAGGCGACAGGACAGGTGCGGACACACACACAGGCAGGCGACAGGACAGGTGCGGACACACACAGGCAGATGACAGGCAGGCGCGGACACACACAGGCAGGCGACAGGACAGGCGCAGACACACACACAGGCAGGCGACAGGACAGGCGCGGACACACACACAGGCAGGCGACAGGACAGGTGCGGACACACACACAGGCAGGCGACAGGACAGGTGCGGACACACACACAGGCAGGCGACAGGACAGGCGCGGACACACACACAGGCAGGCGACAGGACAGGCGCGGACACACACACACAGGCAGCTGACAGGACAGGCGCGGACACACACACAGGCAGGCGACAGGACAGGCGCGGACACACACACAGGCAGGCGACAGGACAGGCGCGGACACACACACAGGCAGGCGACAGGCAGGCGCAGCACATCACGGCAGGCGACAGGACAGGCGCGGACACACACACAGGCAGGCGACAGGACAGGCGCGGACACACACACAGGCAGGCGACAGGACAGGCGCGGACACACACACACAGGCAGCTGACAGGACAGGCGCGGACACACACACAGGCAGGCGACAGGACAGGCGCGGACACAAACTACTTACAGTGACTCCTCGGCCTCCTTCAGCAGTTCCGCCGCCTGCTGCTCCCTCAGCTTCTCCGCCACCTGTGCCTTCTTCTCAATCTCACTAAAACTTTGACTGCTCACTTTTTGGGCACCAAGGCCCTTCTTAGCCCCAAGCTGTAAAAGAAAGCGGTCTGAGGACCATGCGGCGACACTACTGACCCACACCCCCCGCTACCTAGCGCTACTTACCCCTTTCTTGGCCGCTGTAGGTTTCTTCTTCCCGATTAGAGATGGCTTCACCTCTATAAGAAAGCAGCAAAGATGTCAAAGCGCTATAATGTACCTGGGCTGTGGGGTTAGTGAGGAGGTGGCAGAGCACAGCAGGGAACCCCATGCCAGACATCAGATTAGGTTAGTACGGCAGGACCTGACCTAGTATGGCCACAGTCAGGTATCACATGGACACACTTGGGTAACTTTGCACCAGTGACTAAAGCTGGATAGAAATCCAAGGATATCAAGTGCACGTATTGTCGCTGCAAAGTCACCAATGTGAAGCTAGAGCAGTCAGGCCTCATGCCCATGACCCAGCGAGCAGGCCGAGGCTCTTCTGATGCTCAGAGCAGGTTTTATCCTAACCCCCAATGACGTCAATAAGGGGTGGACGGCACTCGGAAGCCATTACAGTGTTATCTGAGTGCCTTCTGCTATGACATCAGTCCCCCATTGGCGTGCACACCAAGTCACATACATGTAGCCTCAGACATGTGGAAGATAACACACTACATGCCAAGCACACAGCAGCCAGAGCGAGGCGGTCACCATCTGGTCACCTGTGCCTGGGGAGGGCTCCTGAACAGAGAGGCACATGGCCAGGTCTGAAGAAGAGAGGAACGACAATTCAGCAGATGAATAGAACATGAGCAGCCATCTTCATCCACACCATCAAGAACGGAGCTCCGACACCCTGACAACTACTATTCTACTTAATGGGACCCTCGGGAAACCTTTCCGATCACTAAAACACAGGTCATAAATCTGTTCCTCACAGGGCAGTGCAGGGGGGGGGGGGTGGATGTGTGTGTGCAAGGGGGGGGGGGAGGGTGCAAGGGGAGGGAGGACGCGTGCAAGAGGGGGGGGGCGGGGCAGGAGGGGGGGGGCGGACGCGTGCAAGAGGGGGGGGGGCGGACGCGTGCAAGAGGGGGGGGGGGCGGACGCGTGCAAGAGGGGGGGGGGGCGGACGCGTGCAAGAGGGGGGGGGGCGGACGCGTGCAAGGGGAGGGAGGACGTGTGCAAGAGGGGTGGCGGACGCGTGCAAGGGGAGGGCGGACGCGTGCAAGAGGGGGGGCGGACGCGTGCAAGAGGGGGGGGGGACGCGTGCAAGAGGGGGGGGGCGGACGCGTGCAAGGGGGAGGGAGGGACGCGTGCAAGAGGGGTGGCGGACGCGTGCAAGGGGGGGGGCGGACGCGTGCAAGAGGGGGGGCGGACGCGTGCAAGAGGGGGGGGGGCGGACACGTGCGAGAGGGGGGGCGGACGCGTGCAAGGGGGGGGAGGACGTGTGCAAGAGGGGGGGCGGGCGCGTGCAAGAGGGGGGGGGCGGACGCGTGCAAGAGGGGGGGCGGACGCGTGCAGGGGGGGGGGGGACGCGTGCAGGGGGGGGGCGGACGCGTGCAAGGGGGGGGGGGCGGACGCGTGCAAGGGGAGGGAGGACGTGTGCAAGAGGGGTGGCGGACGCGTGCAAGGGGAGGGCGGACGCGTGCAAGAGGGGGGGGCGGACGCGTGCAAGAGGGGGGGGCGGACGCGTGCAAGAGGGGGGGGCGGACGCGTGCAGGGGAGGGAGGACGCGTGCAAGAGGGGTGGCGGACGCGTGCAAGGGGAGGGCGGACGCGTGCAAGAGGGGGGGGCGGACGCGTGCAAGAGGGGGGGGCGGACACGTGCAAGAGGGGGGGGCGGACGCGTGCAAGGGGAGGGAGGACGCGTGCAAGAGGGGAGGGTGGACGTGTGGGGGGGGGGGCGGACGTGTGCAAGGGGGGGCGGGGGGCGGACGTGTGCAAGAGGGGGGGACGTGTGCAGGGGGAACTCCATACACAGTTTATGTGGCTGATGGAAACAGACAAGGCCTAAACTCCGCTGTCGCTATCAGACACAAGATCAGCTGACCCTCCATTTACAGAGTGTGGTCAGTGCAGCGAGGACCCAAAACCTCTCCCAACAGACAGGACATAACTGGACGACCTACCTATTGTAGCTTTGGGTGACGTGCTCAGATTATCAACACTGGGACCAGACTCAGCACCTGCAAGAAGTGACTGGTAAGTGATGAAGGGGACAATGGGAAACCAAATAGAGCAAGTGATAGGAGGAGGCGGCACTCACAGGGGGGCTCCGCGCCGGCAGGGGCGCTGGCTGGCTGTTTTCCTGCTGTCGGGATGGTCTCTGGTACTTGATCTACGGCAGCTGTTGCTTCCCAGGAGATGGAGGACTGGAATATAAAGCAGCCATAATACGGAGCACTGACTATATATTATATATATATATATCTATCTATCTACGCGGCCACCTCTACTGGCTACACTATATAAGGAAGGGCTCTTCTATACGAGCAGGAGCCGAGGACTTACCTGGGTGAGCTCAGCAAAGAAGTCAGACTCTTTCTTCTCTGGAGAATTTGCAAGAGGACAATTCATCCCGTCTACCCAAAGCTGGCGCAAAAACAAGTGAAAAAGCGAAGCAGTTATACGAGAACGAGAACCGCACAAGCTCTGGGCTGATAAAGTGCGACGCTCTGTAATTGTGGGTGCACGGGGTGGAGCCTGCACATACTCCGGGGGTCGGACTCCACAGATCACATATTGATGACCAATCCTGTAGACAAGTCATCAGTATGAAGAATCCGTTTGGGCCTCAACCTCCTGAGCATTTCCAGGGTGTCCCTTTAAGAGCACTCACTTCGGTGCCATGTTTAGTCATGGCTGAGCCGGCCAGTTGTCGGATCTTCTCTCGGTACATCTGAGCACTGCGGCTGTTGTACTTGGCGTTGGTGTCGCTGGTGGTGCAGCCGTGCTGGTGGAAGAAAGCGTTCTGCAAGAAACACGAACGGGACATTTTACACAACAGCAGACGGCAGAACGTGGCGAGACGCGGGTCACTTATCACAGAGATAGATACTCACGGCATTGGCGTTCCCTCCGACCTGCATACACCTCAGCTGAAACCAGCTCCAGTTAGAATCCAGCTCAGTGGACCTGACAATGAAACAAACCCCCCCCATTAATATCAGCAGCGAGGCCGGGGCACACACGTCACCCCTGAGAGACCGCAGCCCTGCCCAGACTGAACAACACAGGCTAATCACAGCGCCACACTGTCCACAGGTGGTGTGCGGTATTACAGGTACTCTCCACAGTACAGGGGTCAAGAGTACAATCACTGAGCGTCCGACTGCTGGGGTCCAACAACAGTGAATGGAGTAACAGCCAAGCATGCACAGCACTGCTCTAGCCACGTGGCATACTTGTAGACCGGCTTTCTAACAATTATTAGGGGTCCCTGAGGATGTCCCCCGCACAATCAGATATTTACCCCTAGGATGGTTCTGATGGGTTACTGCTATGCCATCTCCATGTACAGACAAGTGGGAGGGGTCTGGAGCTTCCTGCAGCCAATCCCATGGAATGGACTCACCTGATGAAGCTGAGGTGCACCCCCAGAGACCGGTGGATGCCCGAGCAGTCAATGCATAGAAAGACTCCATAAGGAATACTGGCCCAGCTGGGGTTCTTGGCTCCACAGTCAAAGCAGGACTGAAAGAAACAGACAGAAAGGGTTAATGTGACAGAAACGGAGCCGGAACCACCACAGCAGAGGATCCTGGAAAAGCCAAGGAGGACCTGTCACCAGCCCGTCATGGAGAGTGCATGTGTATAGGAGGGAGTGACCGGCACGATAGTAGAGGCCCTGCCGGGGGAGGGGGCCACATACATGTCAGGTGGGTGTCCAGACCCGCAGAGATTGTGTACGGACACCTTAAAGGGACTATCCAGGGGCTCGCTCATACTTACACGTCTCCTGGGACCAAAGATCAGTCTCCAGGTTGCTCCAAATCTAGGTCACATGATCAGGACCCAAGCTGATCCCCCTCCTCTCCGTATGGGGGATGCTATTATAATGATCTATCCTCTACCAGAGAGAACACATGCATGCTCGGCCCAGATGAGTGTATGTATATGAAGGGGTGGAATAGCTGACATGTGTCCAATGTGTATGGACAGCTCCGAGGAGATGGCTCGACGAGCCCAACACATCTTAGAGATGATACAAAGAAGTTTATCAGTGATCGGAGATTTGTCCTGTGTTCACACCATAAAACAACTTCATCACTCACACACCATCCAAACCAGTACTGGCCGAGGTATACAGGATGATAAGACCTCCCGTCTGCTCCATCATCTATCCTAACCAGTACTGGCCGGGGTATACAGGATGATAAGACCTCCTGTCTGCTCCATCATCTATCCTAACCAGTACTGGCCGGAGTGTACAGGATGATAAGACCTCCTGTCTGCTCCATCATCTATCCAAACCAGTACTGGCCGGGGTATACAGGATGAATGATAAGACCTCCTGTCTGCTCCATCATCTATCCAAACCAGTACTGGCCGAGGTATACAGGATGATAAGACCTCCCGTCTGCTCCATCATCTATCCTAACCAGTACTGGCCGGAGTGTACAGGATGATAAGACCTCCTGTCTGCTCCATCATCTATCCTAACCAGTACTGGCCGGAGTGTACAGGATGATAAGACCTCCCGTCTGCTCCATCGTCTATCCAAACCAGTACTGGCCGAGGTATACAGGATGATAAGACCTCCCGTCTGCTCCATCATCTATCCTAACCAGTACTGGCCGGAGTGTACAGGATGATAAGACCTCCTGTCTGCTCCATCATCTATCCTAACCAGTACTGGCCGGAGTGTACAGGATGATAAGACCTCCCGTCTGCTCCATCGTCTATCCTAACCAGTACTGGCCGGGCTGTACAGGATGATAAGACCTCCTGTCTGCTCCATCATCTATCCTAACCAGTACTGGCCGGGGTATACAGGATGATAAGACCTCCCGTCTGCTCCATCATCTATCCTAACCAGTACTGGCCGGAGTGTACAGGATGATAAGACCTCCTGTCTGCTCCATCATCTATCCAAACCAGTACTGGCCGAGGTATACAGGATGAATGATAAGACCTCCCGTCTGCTCCATCATCTATCCTAACCAGTACTGGCCGGAGTGTACAGGATGATAAGACCTCCCGTCTGCTCCATCATCTATCCTAACCTGTACTGGCCGGAGTGTACAGGATGATAAGACCTCCCGTCTGCTCCATCATCTATCCAAACCAGTACTGGCCGGGGTATACAGGATGATAAGACCTCCCGTCTGCTCCATCATCTATCCTAACCAGTACTGGCCGGAGAGTACAGGATGATAAGACCTCCCGTCTGCTCCATCATCTATCCTAACCAGTACTGGCCGGGGTATAAAGGATGATAAGACCTCCTGTCTGCTCCATCATCTATCCTAACCAGTACTGGCCGGGCTGTACAGGATGATAAGACCTCCCGTCTGCTCCATCATCTATCCTAACCAGTACTGGCCGGGCTATACAGGATGATAAGACCTCCCGTCTGCTCCATCATCTATCCTAACCTGTACTGGCCGGAGTGTACAGGATGATAAGACCTCCCGTCTGCTCCATCATCTATCCTAACCAGTACTGGCCGGGGTATGTACAGGATGATAAGACCTCCCGTCTGCTCCATCATCTATCCTAACCAGTACTGGCCGGGCTGTACAGGATGATAAGACCTCCCGTCTGCTCCATCATCTATCCTAACCAGTACTGGCCGGGCTATACAGGATGATAAGACCTCCCGTCTGCTCCATCATCTATCCTAACCTGTACTGGCCGGGCTGTACAGGATGATAAGACCTCCCGTCTGCTCCATCATCTATCCTAACCAGTACTGGCCGGGCTGTACAGGATGATAAGACCTCCCGTCTGCTCCATCATCTATCCTAACCAGTACTGGCCGGGCTGTACAGGATGATAAGACCTCCCGTCTGCTCCATCGTCTATCCTAACCAGTACTGGCCGGAGTGTACAGGATGATAAGACCTCCCGTCTGCTCCATCGTCTATCCTAACCAGTACTGGCCGGGCTGTACAGGATGATAAGACCTCCCGTCTGCTCCATCATCTATCCTAACCAGTACTGGCCGGGGTGTACAGGATGATAAGACCTCCCGTCTGCTCCATCATCTATCCTAACCAGTACTGGCCGGAGTGTACAGGATGATAAGACCTCCTGTCTGCTCCATCATCTATCCAAACCAGTACTGGCCGGGGTATACAGGATGAATGATAAGACCTCCCGTCTGCTCCATCATCTATCCTAACCAGTACTGGCCGGAGTGTACAGGATGATAAGACCTCCCGTCTGCTCCATCATCTATCCTAACCTGTACTGGCCGGGGTGTACAGGATGATAAGACCTCCCGTCTGCTCCATCATCTATCCAAACCAGTACTGGCCGGGGTATACAGGATGATAAGACCTCCCGTCTGCTCCATCATCTATCCTAACCAGTACTGGCCGGGGTATAAAGGATGATAAGACCTCCCGTCTGCTCCATCATCTATCCTAACCAGTACTGGTCGGGGTATAAAGGATGATAAGACCTCCTGTCTGCTCCATCATCTATCCTAACCAGTACTGGCCGGGCTGTACAGGATGATAAGACCTCCCGTCTGCTCCATCATCTATCCTAACCAGTACTGGCCGGGCTATACAGGATGATAAGACCTCCCGTCTGCTCCATCATCTATCCTAACCTGTACTGGCCGGAGTGTACAGGATGATAAGACCTCCCGTCTGCTCCATCATCTATCCTAACCAGTACTGGCCGGGCTGTACAGGATGATAAGACCTCCCGTCTGCTCCATCATCTATCCTAACCAGTACTGGCCGGGCTGTACAGGATGATAAGACCTCCCGTCTGCTCCATCATCTATCCTAACCAGTACTGGCCGGGCTATACAGGATGATAAGACCTCCCGTCTGCTCCATCATCTATCCTAACCTGTACTGGCCGGAGTGTACAGGATGATAAGACCTCCCGTCTGCTCCATCATCTATCCTAACCAGTACTGGCCGGGCTGTACAGGATGATAAGACCTCCCGTCTGCTCCATCATCTATCCTAACCAGTACTGGCCGGGCTGTACAGGATGATAAGACCTCCCGTCTGCTCCATCATCTATCCTAACCAGTACTGGCCGGAGTGTACAGGATGATAAGACCTCCCGTCTGCTCCATCATCTATCCTAACCAGTACTGGCCGGGCTGTACAGGATGATAAGACCTCCTGTCTGCTCCATCATCTATCCTAACCAGTACTGGTCGGGGTATACAGGATGATAAGACCTCCCGTCTGCTCCATCATCTATCCTAACCAGTACTGGCCGGAGTGTACAGGATGATAAGACCTCCTGTCTGCTCCATCATCTATCCTAACCAGTACTGGCCGGAGTGTACAGGATGATAAGACCTCCCGTCTGCTCCATCATCTATCCTAACCAGTACTGGTCGGGCTGTACAGGATGATAAGACCTCCCGTCTGCTCCATCATCTATCCTAACCAGTACTGGCCGGGGTGTACAGGATGATAAGACCTCCCGTCTGCTCCATCATCTATCCTAACCAGTACTGGCCGGGCTGTACAGGATGATAAGACCTCCCGTCTGCTCCATCATCTATCCTAACCAGTACTGGCCGGGGTATACAGGATGAATGATAAGACCTCCCGTCTGCTCCATCATCTATCCTAACCAGTACTGGCCGGGCTGTACAGGATGATAAGACCTCCCGTCTGCTCCATCATCTATCCTAACCAGTACTGGCCGGGCTGTACAGGATGATAAGACCTCCCGTCTGCTCCATCATCTATCCTAACCAGTACTGGTCGGGGTATACAGGATGATAAGACCTCCCGTCTGCTCCATCATCTATCCTAACCAGTACTGGTCGGGGTATACAGGATGATAAGACCTCCCGTCTGCTCCATCATCTATCCTAACCAGTACTGGCCGGAGTGTACAGGATGATAAGACCTCCCGTCTGCTCCATCATCTATCCTAACCTGTACTGGCCGGAGGTGTACAGGATGATAAGACCTCCCGTCTGCTCCATCATCTATCCTAACCAGTACTGGCCGGAGTATACAGGATGATAAGACCTCCCGTCTGCTCCATCATCTATCCTAACCAGTACTGGTCGGGTTTACAGGATGATAAGACCTCCCGTCTGCTCCATCATCTATCCTAACCAGTACTGGCCGGGGTATACAGGATGATAAGACCTCCCGTCTGCTCCATCATCTATCCTAACCAGTACTGGCCGGGCTGTACAGGATGATAAGACCTCCCGTCTGCTCCATCATCTATCCTAACCAGTACTGGCCGGGGTATACAGGATGATAAGACCTCCCGTCTGCTCCATCATCTATCCTAACCTGTACTGGCCGGAGTGTACAGGATGATAAGACCTCCCGTCTGCTCCATCATCTATCCTAACCAGTACTGGCCGGGCTGTACAGGATGATAAGACCTCCCGTCTGCTCCATCATCTATC
>CAMRHE010000780.1:247500-360000 GCA_947044405.1 Leptodactylus fallax | reverse complement strand
CACTATATATATTATATATACACACACACACACATTGTATACATATATACTCACTATATATATTATATATACACACACACTATTGTATACATATATACTCACTATATATATTATATACACACACACACATATTGTATACATATATACTCACTATATATATTATATATACACACACACACATTGTATACATATATACTCACTATATATATTATATATACACACACATATTGTATACATATATACTCACTATATATATTATATACACACACACACACATATTGTATACATATATACTCACTATATATATTATATATACACACACATATTGTATACATATATACTCACTATATATATTATATATATACACACACATATTGTATACATATATACTCACTATATATATTATATATACACACACACACACATATTGTATACATATATATTCTCACTATATATATTATATATACACACACACACATATTGTATACATATATACTCACTATATATATTATATATACACACACACACATATTGTATACATATATACTCACTATATATATTATATACACACACACACACATTGTATACATATATACTCACTATATATATTATATATACACACACACATATTGTATACATATATACTCACTATATATATTATATATACACACACACATATTGTATACATATATACTCACTATATATATTATATATACACACACACACATATTGTATACATATATACTCACTATATATATTATATATACACACACACACACTTGTATACATATATACTCACTATATATATTATATATACACACACACACATATTGTATACATATATACTCACTATATATATTATATATACACACACACATATTGTATACATATATACTCACTATATATATTATATATACACACACACACATATTGTATACATATATACTCACTATATATATTATATACACACACACACACACTTGTATACATATATACTCACTATATATATTATATATACACACACACATATTGTATACATATATACTCACTATATATATTATATATACACACACACACAGTATACATATATACTCACTATATATATTATATATACACACACACACAGTATACATATATACTCACTATATATATATATATACACACACATATTGTATACATATATACTCACTATATATATTATATATACACACACATTGTATACATATATACTCACTATATATATTATATATACACACACATATTGTATACATATATACTCACTATATATATTATATACACACACATATTGTATACATATATACTCACTATATACAGTACAGAGCAAAAGTTTGGCCACACCTTCTCATTCCAAGAGTTTTCTGTATTTTCATGACTATAAAAATTGTAGATTCACACTGAAGGCATCAAAACTATGAATTACCACATGTGGAATTATATACTTACCAAAAAAGTGTGACACAACTGAAAATATGTCTTATATTCTAGGTTCTTCAAAGTAGCCACCTTTTGCTTTGATTACTGCTTTGCACACTCTTGGCATTCTCTTGATGAGCTTCAAGAGGTAGTCACCTGAAATGGTTTTCACGTCACAGGTGTGCCCTGTCAGGTTTAATAAGTGGGATTTCTTGCCTTATAAATGGGGTTGGGACCATCAGTTGTGTTGGTCAGAAGTCAGGTGGATACACAGCTGATAGTCCTACTGAATAGAGTCTTAGAATTTGTATTATGGCAAGAAAAAAGCAGCTAAGTAAAGAAAAACGAGTGGCCATCATTACTTTAAGAAATGAAGGTCAGTCAGTCCGAAAAATTGGGAAAAATTTGAAAGTGTCCCCAAGTGCAGTGGCCAAAACCATCAAGCGCTACAAAGAAACTGGCTCACATGAGGACCGCCCCAGGAAAGGAAGACCAAGAGTCACCTCTGCTGCGGAGGATAAGTTCATCCGAGTCACCAGCCTCAGAAATGGCAGGTTAACAGCAGCTCAGATTAGAGAGCAGGTCAATGCCACACAGAGTTCTAGCAGCAGACACATCTCTACAACAACTGGTAAGAGGAGACTGTGTGCAGCAGGCCTTCATGGTAAAATAGCTGCTAGGAAACCACTGCTAAGGACAGGCAACAAGCACAAGAAGAACACAAGGAATGGACATTAGACCTGTGGAAATCTGGGCTTTGGTCTGATGAGTCCAAATGTGAGATCTTTGGTTCCAACCACCGTGTCTTTGTGCGACGCAGAAAAGGTGAAGGAATGGACTCTACATGCCTGGTTCCCACCGTGACGCATGGAGGAGGAGGTGTGATGGTGTGGGGGGGCTTTGCTGGGGACACTGTTGGGGATTTATTCTGAACCAGCATGGTTACCACAGCATCTTGCAGCGGCATGCTATTCCATCCGGTTTGCGTTTAGTTGGACCAACAGGACAATGACCCCAAACACCTCCAGACTGTGTAAGGGCTATGTGACCAAGAAGGAGAGTGATGGGGTGCTACGCCAGATGACCTGGCCTCCACAGTCACCAGACCTGAACCCAATCCAGATGGTTTGGGGTGAGCTGGACCGCAGAGTGAAGGCAAAAGGGCCAACAAGTGCTAAGCATCTCTGGGAACTCCTTCAAGACTGTTGGAAGACCATTTCAGGTGACTACCTCTTGGAGCTCATCAAGAGAATGCCAAGAGTGTGCAAAGCAGTAATCAAAGCAAAAGGTGGCTACTTTGAAGAACCTAGAATATAAGACATATTTTCAGTTGTGTCACACTTTTTTGGTAAGTATATAATTCCACATGTGGTAATTCATAGTTTTGATGCCTTCAGTGTGAATCTACAATTTTTATAGTCATGAAAATACAGAAAACTCTTGGAATGAGAAGGTGTGTCCAAACTTTTGGTCTGTACTGTATATATATATTATATACAAACACATATATATTGTATACTCACTATACATATTATATACACACACATATATATTGTATACTCACTATATATATTATATACAAACACATATATATTGTATACTCACTATATATATTATATACACACACATATATATTGTATACTCACTATATATATTATATACACACACATATATATTGTATACTCACTATATATATTATATACACACA
The DNA here is from genome assembly GCA_947044405.1 of Leptodactylus fallax. Lineage (NCBI taxonomy): Eukaryota > Metazoa > Chordata > Amphibia > Anura > Leptodactylidae > Leptodactylus > Leptodactylus fallax. Next base: position 356,858 of record CAMRHE010000780.1, on the reverse strand, counting down.
CATATATATTGTATACTCACTATATATATTATATACACACACATATATATTGTATACTCACTATATATATTATATACACACACATATATATTGTATACTCACTATATATATATATTATATACACACACATATATATTGTATACTCACTATATATATATATATTATATACACACACATATATATTGTATACTCACTATATATATTATATACACACACAGCTTACTCACAGACCCTATACAGTGCGCACGTTTGTGTTCTTGTAAGTTTCAGATCTGTCGGTTTCCCATTAGGTTTTGTAGGTAATGAGTGGGGTATTTGGAGGACTCAGGCCAGGCATTACAGAATCACCCTATACACATATACAGAATCTCCTAATAATTAGGTATGAAGTGGCCAGATATACAGGGCCACATAGCAGGTGACTATAGGGGCCCTATATACCTGGCATCCTCGTGCACCGCAGGGATACTTTCATCTTGCCGGCGACACCTCAGACTGCACTTTCACTAAGGTACATTCTAGTATAATGAAATGAACAGGGCCATGGAGTGACCCAAGTACTGGGCCCTATTACTGACCTGTAGGATGGAGTGGTCCTAATACCTGCAATATAGACTACTCCTCCCTGGGGGGTCCAGTCTGGGGGGGGCGGATGTATGGCGGTGGCAGTTCCTGGGCAGCCGAAAGATGAGCAATACTGGCTTGGCTAACATCCCTTTTGCTTTCTCAAGACTCGGTGGGTCAGAAGCAAATTGAGGATTTTTTACATCCAGAGGGTGCCTGAGCTTCTCAGCTCCTTTCCCCATAATGCCTTGTGATACTACAATGACCGAAAATCGGTGGCTGAAGGCAGAGAAATAACTGACATCACAACCTGCGGCACAAGACCCTTTATATCCTACAGTACATCACAGCAGGTTAGTCATCGGATTCCTACATGGCTGCCCACTCGCCCCATATGTCCCTGGCCTATAACTGACAGCTGCGCTGTGGATGGTTGCCAAGACCAGTGTTTGTTAGATAGTGCACATAACCCCTTTAAGCAGTGCTGATCCCTTTAAGCAGTGACACTCCAGAATGCAGCAGCTCCATCACAATATAAAGTATCAGGAAACGAATACGTACGAGGATGAGGAGGCTCTGCTAATCTTTGCTTGCCCTACTTGTGACATGACTCTGTAGAGATTACCATCAGCCCCCTGACATGCTGCGGCGTACAGACTGTCTGCAGCCTCACTCCCTGTTGTGATGTCTGGACTGCGTGGCCCCATGAGTGCTCTTACATCACAGCCACAACCTTCTGGTCACCTACAATCTTTTGACCTCTTGCTGTACCTCTAGGGGGCACCATCCAAGTAGTTTCTATGCCTATTGACCTGCTCCTTTGTTCTGATCTCCACACTGCATTAGATGGTCTTGTATTACACGACGGATAGAAATGTGCGCAGGGTTCTTCATTATAACAGGGAGGAGATCGATGGTCATCACCGCGGGGCACTAAAAGGGCATCCCTATTGTGCTCTGAGCACTTAGGGGGGAAATGGGGCATCACAAGTGTGTGAAGGTCTCTAAGGAGCCAAGTCTACTGTGAGGAGACACTAAAAAGAGGGCAGGTTTACCATGGGGCGGGGGGAGACTGGGGGGAGCCTAACCCCAAAACTGACTCCGATCCAAACCAACCAAGTGTGAAAAGAGACCAAACACATTGGCTAAAAAGGACGTGGATTTTATTATCATCATTAAATAGAAAAGACATTGTTCACAATAAGGTCACTTGCATGATGAGATGGCACAACAATTCTCGTATCTGTCCAAAGTGCTTTCTACGTCTCATGCTGAACCCGTCGGCGCGGTGAAGTCGCAGAGAGACTTCACTTGGTGAAATGTTCTAGCACAGACTGAGCGGGGGACATAATATAGGGAGTGATCGTCGCCACCTCCAGCATCATCCAAAAACTCAGCCTCAAACCTGAATACGACATCATATCAAACATCCCAAAAAGTGTCCAGCAGTAAATCCTAAAAACAGACCCCTAGGGAACACTATAAGTCACCCGGGCACCTAGCAGGGCCCCGAGACACACCGCTAGACCATGCAAACCCTTGGACGTCAAGGTGTTACTAGAATTTTTTTGGAAAACACCTTCAGCCACTGTAAGAGGGCGACAGGTATTTGTTCTGTGCAAATGTGGGCAGGAAAATAGAAAAATAGATCAGGTAAGGCAGTCAGCGGGTCCGGCCACCATCGGCAGTGAGACATTGGCCTGTCTAACTTCAGAGACCAAGGCCTGCTCTGCCGGTCCAGAGGACGGCGGACTGACCCTCGGACAGCCGTAGGTGGGCTTGCTGCAGGAAGCACGCTCTGACTTTGACGCTTGCTATATACATTTTGATCACCCGCACTCTTCACAACCAAAAACTTTACAATGCACATCCTGGGGTGACAACACAGCAGGAGTGCGGCCGGGCAGGAGGTTGTCTGGGCAATTTTATTAAGAAAAAAAAAAATATATATATATAGAGAACTGCATGTCTAAAATAATATGGTAAAAGCAGCAATGGATTCACTAGAAGTATCCAACGTTCATGGGTTCCCCCTGGCCTCGTGAGGATCCAGGACACACACGCACACCGCTCCGAGGACGCCCAAGGCTCGCTCACTCAGGACACAACATCCTCCACGTAGTTTGCCGGATAAAGTCCAGTTTTCCCAGAGAGGAGACGGCCCCGACACCAGCCCTGCTCATCTTCAGAGCCCAGCTTTATGAGCTCTTCTCCTGTAGGACAAATAGCTTGAGATGTAACGTGCATTATATGGCGGCATCACAATATATCGCCAGAACAAAACACATCAAGGTGGGACTGACAGTGTGGAAATGATACCAATAGATAAAGGACAACCACGTCCTCAGGACCTCAGCGCAGGCACGGCTGGAGCTTTACGCCAACAGTTTCTGACACTCCGTTGGGCCTAGTGAGGAGACCATTTAGTCTGCGGAAGCGAAACAGGACACGGTGGCCACTGAATTCTATCCATGGGCCAGCAAAAGATGTAAATGTCGATTTCTATTAACAGCTTAAGACTAAAATCCTCAATGAAGTTGTCTGCTCCGTCCTATAATCCACGATCAAGGCAACAGCTCGGCTTCATGTCCATATGTCATATATAGTATATAAGATGTCACTTACCTCGAGTTTCTACCAGAGCAGGAGAAACTACAGCGTTTAATCATTCAATAAATCCAACATTAAAAAGTCTCTGCAAGATCCAAGATGGCAGCATAAAATCTGATCCAATCTACAGGGCTTATATATGAGGGACCCCGAGATATCACCCAAGATCAAGACATCTGACCTGGATATTCCCCAGAATGAGAGAGATCGTCGTTACAGTAAAAGCAGCTTCATATACCTGCCAGGTGGTGAAGGAGGGAGAGAAGCCGAGCTGTGTGATATATAGGGGTATATGATAGGAGAGAAGCTGAGCTGTGTGATATATAGGGGTATATAATAGGTGAGAAGCTGAGCTGTGTGATATATAGGGGTATATGATAGAGGAGAGAAGCTGAGCTGTGCGATATATAGGGGTATATAATAGGAAAGAAGCTGAGCTGTGTGATATATAGGGGTATATAATAGGAGAGAAGCTGTGTGGATATATAGGGGTATATGATAGAGGAGAGAAGCTGAGCTGTGTGATATATAGGGGTATATAATAGGAGAGAAGCTGAGCTGTGTGATATATAGGGGTATATAATAGGAAAGAAGCTGAGCTGTGTGATATATAGGGGTTATATGATAGAGGAGAGAAGCTGAGCTGTGTGATATATAGGGGTATAGGATAGAGGAGAGAAGCTGAGCTGTGTGATATATAGGGGGTATATGATAGAGGGAGAGAAGCTGAGCTGTGTGATATATAGGGGTATATAATAGGAGAGAAGCTGAGCTGTGTGATATATAGGGGTATATGATAGAGGAGAGAAAGCTGAGCTGTGTGATATATAGGGGTATATGATAGAGGAGAGAAGCTGAGCTGTGTGATATATAGGGTTATATAATAGGAGAGAAGCTGAGCTGTGTGATATATAGGGTTATATGATAGAGGGAGAGAAGCTGAGCTGTGTGATATATAGGGGTATATGATAGAGGGAGAGAAGCTGAGCTGTGTGATATATAGGGGTATATGATAGAGGGAGAGAAGCTGAGCTGTGTGATATATAGGGGTATATGATAGAGGGAGAGAAGCTGAGCTGTGTGATATATAGGGGTATATGATAGAGGAGAGAAGCTGAGCTGTGTGATATATAGTGGTATATGATAGAGGAGAGAAGCTGAGCTGTGTGATATATAGGGGTATGATAGGAGAGAAGCTGAGCTGTGTGATATATAGGGGTATATGATAGAGGAGAGAAGCTGAGCTGTGTGATATATAGGGGTATATGATAGAGGAGAGAAGCTGAGCTGTGTGATATATAGGGGTATATGATAGAGGAGAGAAGCTGAGCTGTGTGATATATAGGGGTATATAATAGGAGAGAAGCTGAGCTGTGTGATATATAGGGTTATAGGATAGAGGAGAGAAGCTGAGCTGTGTGATATATAGGGTTATATGATAGGAGAGAAGCTGAGCTGTGTGATATATAGGGTTATATGATAGGGAGAGAAGCTGAGCTGTGTGATATATAGGGGTATAGGATAGAGGAGAGAAGCTGAGCTGTGTGATATATAGGGTTATATGATAGGAGAGAAGCTGAGCTGTGTGATATATAGGGGTATAGGATAGGAGAGAAGCTGAGCTGTGTGATATATAGGGGTATATGATAGAGGAGAGAAGCTGAGCTGTGTGATATATAGGGGTGTATGATAGAGGAGAGAAGCGGAGCTGTGTGATATATAGGGGTATATGGTAGAGAGAAGCTGAGCTGTGTGATATATAGGGGTATATGATAGAGGAGAGAAGCTGAGCTGTGTGATATATAGGGTTATAGAATAGAGGAGAGAAGCTGAGCTGTGTGATATATAGGGTTATATAATAGGATAGAAGCTGAGCTGTGTGATATATAGGGTTATATAATAGGAGAGAAGCTGAGCTGTGTGATATATAGGGGTATATGATAGAGGAGAGAAGCTGAGCTGTGTGATATATAGGGTTATATAATAGGAGAGAAGCTGAGCTGTGTGATATATAGGGTTATAGGATAGAGGAGAGAAGCTGAGCTGTGTGATATATAGGGGTATAGGATAGAGGGAGAGAAGCTGAGCTGTGTGATATATAGGGGTATAGGATAGAGGGAGAGAAGCTGAGCTGTGTGGTATATAGGGGTATATGATAGGAGAGAAGCTGAGCTGTGTGATATATAGGGGTATATGATAGGAGAGAAGCTGAGCTGTGTGATCTATAGGGGTATAGGATAGAGGGAGAGAAGCTGAGCTGTGTGATATATAGGGGTATATGATGGAGGAGAGAAGCTGAGCTGTGTGATATATAGGGGTATATGATAGAGGAGAGAAGCTGAGCTGTGTGATATATAGGGGTATATGATAGGGGAGAGAAGCTGAGCTGTGTGATATATAGGGGTATATGATAGAGGAGAGAAGCTGAGCTGTGTGATATATAGGGGTATATAATAGGAGAGAAGCTGAGCTGTGTGATATATAGGGTTATATAATAGGAGAGAAGCTGAGCTGTGTGATATATAGGGGTATATGATAGAGGAGAGAAGCTGAGCTGTGTGATATATAGGGGTATATGATAGAGGAGAGAAGCTGAGCTGTGTGATATATAGGGGTATAGGATAGAGGAGAGAAGCTGAGCTGTGTGATATATAGTGTTATATGATAGAGGAGAGAAGCTGAGCTGTGTGATATATAGGGGTATATAATAGGAGAGAAGCTGAGCTGTGTGATATATAGGGGTATATAATAGAGAGAGAAGCTGAGCTGTGTGATATATAGGGGTATATGATAGGGAGAGAAGCTGAGCTGTGTGATATATAGGGTTATATGATAGAGGAGAGAAGCTGAGCTGTGTGATATATAGGGTTATATGATAGGAGAGAAGCTGAGCTGTGTGATATATAGGGGTATATAATAGAGGAGAGAAGCTGAGCTGTGTGATATATAGGGGTATGATAGGAGAGAAGCTGAGCTGTGTGATATATAGGGGTATGATAGGAGAGAAGCTGAGCTGTGTGATATATAGGGGTATATGATAGGGAGAGAAGCTGAGCTGTGTGATATATAGGGGTATATAATAGAGGAGAGAAGCTGAGCTGTGTGATATATAGGGGTATGTATAGGAGAGAAGCTGAGCTGTGTGATATATAGGGGTATATGATAGAGGAGAGAAGCTGAGCTGTGTGATATATAGGGGTATATGATAGGGAGAGAAGCTGAGCTGTGTGATATATAGGGGTATATGATAGAGGGAGAGAAGCTGAGGTGTGTGATATATAGGGGTATATAATAGAGGAGAGAAGCTGAGCTGTGTGATATATAGGGGTATATAATAGAGGAGAGAAGCTGAGCTGTGTGATATATAGGGGTATATAATAGGGAAAGAAGCTGAGCTGTGTGATATATAGGGGTATAGGATACAGGAGAGAAGCTGAGCTGTGTGATATATAAGGGTATATAATAGGAGAGAAGCTGAGCTGTGTGATATATAGGGGTATATGATAGGAGAGAAGCTGAGCTGTGTGATATATAGGGGTATATGATAGGAGAGAAGCTGAGCTGTGTGATATATAGGGGTATATGATAGGGAGAGAAGCTGAGCTGTGTGATATATAGGGGTATATGATAGGAGAGAAGCTGAGCTGTGTGATATATAGGGGTATATGATAGGAGAGAAGCTGAGCTGTGTGATATATAGGGGTATATGATAGAGGAGAGAAGCTGAGCTGTGTGATATATAGGGGTATATGATAGAGGGGGAGAAGCTGAGCTGTGTGATATATAGGGGTATATGATAGGAGAGAAGCTGAGCTGTGTGATATATAGGGGTATATGATAGAGGAGAGAAGCTGAGCTGTGTGATATATAGGGGTATATGATAGGGGAGAAGCTGAGCTGTGTGATATATAGGGGTATATGATAGAGGGGAGAAGCTGAGCTGTGTGATATATAGGGTTATATGATAGAGGAGAGAAGCTGAGCTGTGTGATATATAGGGGTATATAATAGGAGAGAAGCTGAGCTGTGTGATATATAGGGGTATATGATAGAGGGAGAGAAGCTGAGCTGTGCGATATATAGGGGTATATGATAGAGGAGAGAAGCTGAGCTGTGTGATATATAGGGGTATATGATAGAGGAGAGAAGCTGAGCTGTGTGATATATAGGGGTATATGATAGAGGAGAGAAGCTGAGCTGTGTGATATATAGGGGTATATAATAGGAGAGAAGCTGAGCTGTGTGATATATAGGGGTATATGGTAGGAGAGAAGCTGAGCTGTGTGATATATAGGGGTATATGATAGGAGAGAAGCTGAGCTGTGTGATATATAGGGTTATATGGTAGGAGAGAAGCTGAGCTGTGTGATATATAGGGGTATAGGATAGAGGAGAGAAGCTGAGCTGTGTGATATATAGGGGTATATGATAGGAGAGAAGCTGAGCTGTGTGATATATAGGGTTATATGGTAGAGAGAAGCTGAGCTGTGTGATATATAGGGTTATATGATAGAGGGGAGAAGCTGAGCTGTGTGATATATAGGGGTATATGATAGAGGAGAGAAGCTGAGCTGTGTGATATATAGGGGTATATGATAGAGGAGAGAAGCTGAGCTGTGTGATATATAGGGGTATATGGTAGAGGAGAGAAGCTGAGCTGTGTGATATATAGGGGTATATGATAGGAGAGAAGCTGAGCTGTGTGATATATAGGGTTATATAAGAGGAGAGAAGCTGAGCTGTGTGATATATAGGGGTATATGATAGAGGAGAGAAGCTGAGCTGTGTGATATATAGGGGTATATGATAGAGGAGAGAAGCTGAGCTGTGTGATATATAGGGGTATATGATAGAGGAGAGAAGCTGAGCTGTGTGATATATAGGGGTATATAATAGGAGAGAAGCTGAGCTGTGTGATATATAGGGGTATATGGTAGAGGAGAGAAGCTGAGCTGTGTGATATATAGGGGTATATGATAGGAGAGAGAGCTGAGCTGTGTGATATATAGGGTTATATGGTAGAGGAGAGAAGCTGAGCTGTGTGATATATAGGGGTATAGGATAGAGGAGAGAAGCTGAGCTGTGTGATATATAGGGGTATATGATAGGGAGAGAAGCTGAGCTGTGTGATATATAGGGGTATATGGTAGAGGAGAGAAGCTGAGCTGTGTGATATATAGGGGTATATGATAGAGGGGAGAAGCTGAGCTGTGTGATATATAGGGTTATATGATAGAGGAGAGAAGCTGAGCTGTGTGATATATAGGGGTATATGATAGAGGAGAGAAGCTGAGCTGTGTGATATATTGGGGTTATATGATAGAGGGAGAGAAGCTGAGCTGTGTGATATATAGGGGGATATGATAGGGAGAGAAGCTGAGCTGTGTGATATATAGGGGTATATGATAGGGGAGAGAAGCTGAGCTGTGTGATATATAGGGGTATATAATAGGAGAGAAGCTGAGCTGTGTGATATATAGGGGGATATGATAGAGGAGAGAAGCTGAGCTGTGTGATATATAGGGGTATATAGAGGAGAGAAGCTGAGCTGTGTGATATATAGGGTTATATGATAGAGGGGAGAAGCTGTACAGATTCCTTGCGATACCGATGCTGCATTTCTTTCCCATGTCCATGGGGATCCTTCATAGTACCCCTCTCCCCCTCCCCCATCGTACCCCAGGACCTATATTATTATTACACCCCTTATACTGCGAGTACCTGTGTGCAGCGCTTACAACCCAACCATTACAGACTTGCTTCCATCTTGTACATAGTCACATCTCATTCTGTTACCCTGTTGTCGTCTTTTTGTGAGTGAAGCGGCAGGAAAATATTTTTAAATAGAAATAGCAAATCCTGCGTGTCAGTGGCGGACATTTCTATAGGCGCCCTGTACAGGTACAATACAATGCATATAAGGGGCAGTCCACTTTTAGAGCCACTTAAAGTATATATTAAAGGGGTCTACCAGGACTTATTAACTGATGACCAGTCCTTAAGTAATCTGCCACATCAGGCCCCCACTGATCAGCTGCTGAGCTGGGCTTTAGCATCACAGGCCATGTGACATCACAGTCATCAGTCATATGGCTTGTTTTGAGCTCAGTCCCATTCAAGTGAAAGGGCCGAGCTGCCATACCAAGCCCAACCACTATACACAATATGGCGCTGTGCTTCGCTTTCTGTGTAGACACCACAGCTTGTCCAAGCGCTGCCTTCTCCTCAAACAGCTGATCACTGGGGTGCCCAGCGTTTAATTCCCACCAGACATTCATGACCTACCCCAAGAATAGATCAGTGATGGCATCATCCTGGAAAGCCCCTTTAAGCACTTTTAGAGCACACTGCCATGACTTCAGAGATGAAATAAATTTCATATTAGGCTCCAAAAGGTGGAGTTCCCCTTTAGGCTAAGGCCCCACAAAGCAGGCAGAAACACATTGCGTTTCTTTCCCGCAGCAGGTTTCCTCTGTGGACTTTCTGCTTCCATTATACCTATAGGCAAACAGTCGGGGTTTCTGTAGGTGTAATTGACGCTGCGATTTCCACTGCGAGTATTTTTCTGCAATGTGTGGATGGGATTCGCTAGAGTTCTATTCACTTTGCAGGGACTGTAAAATGCAGCGGATTTTGCCACATTTATGCCACGTGGGGCCCCGGGCTTAAACCAGTATAAACCTCTGAAGCAACCCCAGCACTCTCTGCATTCACTGCAGCACAAGGGTTGGCTCACTGGTGGCAAGTCTTATATCCAGCTCCAGCAATTTGGGGTTTTAACCAAGGCTTAAAGGGGTTTTCCAAAAGTTACATATGAGGATAAGTCACCAATATCTGGTGGTGGTCCGACACTCAGGACCCTCACAGGTAAGATGTTTGGAGAGGCGACAGCATACCAAGCACAGCGCCATACACTGTATAGTGGTTGTGCTTGGTACTGCATGGGAATGAGTTGTAAACAGGTCATGTGACTGATAACGTGATGTCACTGGCCTGCTTCAAGCAGTTGATCTGAGGGGGTCCTGGGTGCTGGACCCCACAGGTCATCAATATGTAACTCTTGTGAGGACCCCTTTAATCTGCTTTGGTCCCATACTGACGTTAGTACTGTAATTAGTGCTGGGTTAACGGTGGGTGGAGATGTGGTAGCGAGGTGCGTGCACCATGCACAGATGACAGCCTGCGTGCTTTGCCGGATTCATGCACTAGGCCTGACCAGGGATGGAGGATGGAAGGTATGGGGGGAAACGTGCCTGTGGAGGGGTAACAGGAAGGGTGGTTAAGGGAAGGTTAGTGGTGTATACCTGCCGAAAAGCTCAGCTCGTCAGACTCCTGTCCAGTGTAATCATAAAGAGCTCGCACACGCACGCCCTCTACCTGTGACACCTCCCGACCGTTACTGTCCAGTGACTTTTTAGGACTCTCGTCTTCTGACCACTCCGAGCCGTCATCCTTCACAGTGCTGCAAGAACACAACAGGTTAATAACCAAAGAAGAAGAAAATACCCCAAAGTGCGAGGGTTAAAGAGCAACTCCACCACAAAAGGGCAACAGGCAGCCTTGCATATACTGCATACTGTATATATATATATATATATATATATATATATATATATATATATAAACCTATAGATTAAAGGGATCTAAACTAGAGAACAAGGTGCAGACTGCATCAAATTCCAAGACCTGCTCCGTATGTTCCATGTCATTTCTTACAGGGTTATTCTGACACTTAAAATTTGTTGGTCTCTTCCTTAGGATCATTGGGGTCCTGACAAAGTATAATGGACAAGTGAACCCCATTACTCCCTATGTTACTTACAAAGGCACAGCACCATACATAGAGCAGTGGCTGTGCCCGGTACTGCAGCTCAGTCCCATTTCCTCTACTATGATACAGTACGCAGCGCAGCCACCAATCTGATGGCCTATCCTAAGATTCAGGATTGGTGGGGGTGTGACTGATTCTAAAAAAAAATGGCGATCCTTTGCCCTCCAATTAGAGTGACAGTCGCGTATGTGTGCCGCCAGTCCACGTACAAGACTGACCGGGATAGTCAGATATCTTCATCTGTCTCAAACTTGGAGAATGGAGCACCCTGTGTGACCACTGTGAAGCAGGACCCCCACTCTTGTGAACATGAGGGTCCCAATAGACCCCAGCAATCAATTCTATCACCCATTTTGTGGAATGCAGTTTATGGACAAATCCCTTTAAAGTGGATTGTCCAGGACTAGGATACAGAGCTCCGCATCATCCTCTCAGGCCAGTGACATCACATTCATCCATCAAGTGGCCCTGCTGCAGCTCAGGCAAGTGAATGGGGCTGAGGTGCAATACCATGCACAACCACTACACAATGTGCGGCACTGTGCTTGGTATTCAGCAGAGACCGCAGCAATCAGTATCATAGACAACCCCTTTAAGTCCTAGAAAGCTCTTTATGACCTCCCAGCCGACCCTTCTACCAACTCATTCTATTTGTGGTGGAAATGCTCTTTGTGGGGCAGGTAGAACGCCAAAAACATACAAAAAATACAACATAACTATGAAAATTGTGTTTCCCTGTATCACCTATTAATACAGATCACATATAGAATACAGATGACGTATAGATTTGGCTGACCACCAGCAACTCCCCAGTGAATGTATAACCACCATCTAACACCCACAGGACAGAGGTGAGAGGAGACAGAAGAGTCTAGAAGGACAGACGAGGATCCCGTCACCACCAGAGAGTCAATTGTGGAGAATGTAAGGGGAGATTAGACAAGGGCGCCACGGAAGAGCGTCACGTGGGCCTGTACTGACTCTGAACGTGGCATATCCGTTAATGTGGCATAGAAATCCTGGTCTTCGTCTGCGTAGGAAAACCTGGGAGGAGGACGTCAAACAGATTGTGAACGGACACTAAGCCCTCCCGTCCAGCAGCTACATCAGCTTAGTGGTGTGGTCCCTTTTCTGCCTCTCCTGCGCTTGTAAAACTGCAAATCCCAGCATGACCTGACTGCCACAATAGGACTTGTAGTTTTACAACAGCTGGAAAGCAGCAGGTCAGAGAATAGTCATGTCATGCGGCACAGAGTGCAAATCTGGAAATGTATACATGTGCAGCCCATGCTGGAGCCTTGAAGCGTGTAGACATACGGGTCTGATGACCAAGAACCCCCCCCCTCCCGCCCCAAACGCTTGAGGGTCATCTCTGTGGGGCTGCCTAAGAGAAGCCAAGTACAGCCCTCGGCTATCTCTGACAGCCACAGCAACATGCATGTAAGGTCACGGCTCTATTCATATGGGGGAACTCGGGACCCCTGTTCTCATCACTGGTGGGGTTCCTTGCAATCAGATACTTAACCCCTTACCCGGCTGTACAACCCCTTTAGAACAGGCTCAAGGTTGTCATAAGGAAGGTCCAGACTCACCCTCGGTTCAGCTGCTGGGTGGGGGTCCCTGTTGAGACCCCGTCCTTGGCTGGCACGATACCAGTCAGGGTCACCTCCTCTACATTTTTACTGCTGCGTTCCTTCTTGCTGATTGGCCTCTGCGTTTCTGGAGACCATTCCTGGATTTAGGAACAAGGGAGAGCCCATAAATATCTGCAGAACATATCATGGGGTTGTTGATCCACAGCACCAGCCGCCGCCATCCTGGTCCAGTATCTACACTATATACTATATATGTCACATGGGTTGATATATTAGGTAACCGCACCATTACCTACATTAGACAATGGGACATCTCCACCCTACCTCAGGGCAGCAAACACCACTCACATGCAGATCTCCACGACGGGCCATACAAATCCCTTCACACTCAGAAATAGATTTCCGCACTTTCATATATTTTAGTCATTCCTAATGTGACGGATTTTCATTCCACAGGAAATGGCTTCATTCTTCCCAACACTTCTGTGCAGACATACGCCTTCCCTCCAAGACAGGGGTCAGCAGCAGTTTAAGCAGGGGAGGAAATGGAGGAAGTTTATCCTAGGAGGACTGAAAGCCGCTGTTCTGGAGATCAGGAAGGACACGCTCCATAGCGCTGACCTGGCCGAGAAGTGTCCGCCTGACCCATCACTAAAGGGGCTTTCCAGGCTCCCCACTTGATATCCAGCTGGGTTGGGACCCCTGTGGATCAGTTGTGTGAGAGGAGTCTTGAAACAGCTGATCATTGGGGTCCTGGGTGTTGGAACCCCATATATGTGAAACCTAAAACTATGGAAACCTAACGCGCAGCAGTCTAAGACACATCTGAAATGTTACCTCAAACTGGGGCCAGTTCATGGCCATGCCCGGCCCATGGGTATTTCTCCACCACTTCAGGTCTTGTTGATCGTCGGCTGCCTGGATACCCTGATACAGGTCTCTGTACAAAGCCTGGAAGCTGAAAGAGGGGGAGAGAGCACATAAGGCCCACAGCACAGATGCACGTAACCCCACTGGAGAGCAGCCACTGGCAATATTTAAGGGGGTTTCCAGATTACAGAAACATGGCTGCTTTCATTTGCCAACAGTGCCACTCCTGTCCACAGGTTGTGGGCAGAATTGCAGCTCAGCCCCATTTAGTTCGATGGATCCAAGCAGTAATAGTCGATAACACTCCAGGAAAGGAAAGGCGGTCTCTGAAACAGTCTTATTCTGTACAACCCCTTTAAGTATAATATGGCCCTCACCAGATACGTTGGGGATTTGTAAGCAGAAATATCCCAGTAAAATGGAAGCGTTTATGTTAGCACAGAAAGCCCAAGCCTGTATAATCCATAGCCGGCCCCGTATACGTCCAGTGCCACAGATATATCATATAGGGCATGTACAGTCTGGGCCTACCTGTCCTTGCTGGAAAGATCAAGGTGCTTATGGTAATCCAGCAACATTTCTTTAAAGAAGTGCAGACGCTTCTGCTCCGCCTCCTGACAACTCTCAAACTGCTGTTCCATGTCTTCCATGTAGCGCGGGTTGTATCGGTTCAGCTCGTCCAGAGCCTTCTCATAAGCAACTTTTTCCTGCAATAGATTCAGAACAAACTAAAATGAAGAACCAGATCCTGAGGCGCACTACATACACCAGACCACATTACATATATCAGACTTAAAGGGGTTGCGCGGTTGTCATGTGCCGATACAGCACAGATACTGTGGTGGTTGACACTGCTCTATGTTTATAGGTTGTCAGACATGACGGGCCATGGCTGCCATTGTGTGGCCACATCCTGTACCACCGGCATCACTGCTCTTTACTGCACATCAGCTTCACTAAAGTTGGGGCTTTTTTGACAAGCCCTTAAAGGGGTTTCCCATCTGGGCAAGTTATCCATAAGGTCTAACTTACACATTGCGCTCAGCCATCTGCATTGCCCCCACTGAAATGAATGGAGTGATGCAATCCATATCAGCGGTCTGGATAGGGAATAACGTAACCAGTTGGAAAAACCTCTAGAATGCAGGCCCCATTACAACTTCTTGGTGGGAAATGGACAACCCCTTTAAAAACTAAAAAAAAAAAAAAAAAAAAATCCTGTGACCTTCTCGGCCTCCTGGTTGCATCTCTCCACACGTTCCTGCAGCTTGCGGAGCTGTTCTTGCGACACGGAGGCGTCAGCCTTTGAATGATCCTCTCGTACTTGGGCCGACCGCTCGTCCTTCCGAGCCGTGTGGTAACGTTTCTTTGCAGTTTCCACCTGTATAAAGACGAGAATACGAGACGTCAGGAAAAGTCTGGACAGTCTTACAATGTACATGTGCACATTCACACCCCGAACAGTAGGCTGTATTACACAGACTGGCCATGTCTATGGAACTTACTGCCTCGGTGTGGCGTTCCTGAACGTCTGGATTGCTCCCGCCTGGTCACTACTGTAGTGATCCGGCCGTCCATGAGCTCACTGCATCATAACTCAATAAGGGGGCCTCGCGCACATGGCTGCGGTCAGTCCGGGAAATACAGCCCAGACAGCTGTGTGCATGAGGCCTTAAACTTCTTCACTACACTTTGATGCCACTGTTCAGGCCAAACCATATTAACAAAGCCCCTGCACCATTTTTTTCTACCATATACAAAAATTTAGGAAATAATGGGCAGGATTCAGAGCGGTGGTGAATGAAACTCCTCAGTGATTTGTGTCACTTTTCTACCTCGGCCTACGTGCCGCTGGTTTTATACTATGGCACATTCGTCTGAGTTTCTTGCACCCTTCATATAATGTTCCGGTATTAAGAAACCTGTCTGTTGTGTCCGTGGTGCAGAGGCAGAGCTTATATGACCATGGCTGCCTGACACGGACACTGTGTATATGGGACGTCGGGTACTGGCCAATGCTCACATGAGGATTGTGCCATGTATACCACACCAAATAAAAGTATAACCCGCCTCAAAGTGAATCTGCCACAGAGCTAAAACCCACAGAGGAAAAAAAGAGAAGTGACAGGTCTTCAAAAGGGGTGCGAGCAGCCATACAAAGACCGAGCTTAGTCTAACACACAGACCTGCGGCACAGTAAACTGCAAGTGTATGGCAGATTTGTCCGATCTGTTATGTGTGGACAGTCTGAGGCCTCGTGCACATGACCAGGTGTAGCCCAAGTTCTATCCGGCTATCTATAAAGTATAGTAATGGAAATCGAAGAGCCTCGGCTGCCAACCTGGTCATGTACATGAGGTCTAAGACGTCTACTAGGCCTATTACACAACAGGCGACCTGAAAGCAACAACTTCTTAAAGCTCAATCTCCTGCAATGTCAAATCAGATTAAAGTTACCAAACACAAAGGGAATGGAGATATAATGAAGATGTTTAACGCCTTACAGTGAAACAAGAGTCACTTAAAGGTGTAAACACATCCCAAGTGTTGTCCATCATTAGTGTCTAGTACTAGTCGTGTTAGTAAGTGTGCACGTATACATTCACACTCCTACAATGAGCCGACATGTCCAGATCATTACACAGTCTGCCAAGACTTCTATAGACATCCAAGGACAAAAATAGAAATACAAATCTAACACTACGTGAGGTAGAAAAGGACCAGCTGTAAGATCACAATGAAGCATCTAACACATACAGTACGTGTACAGAATAACCAGACGCTGTACAGACACATGGCCCTACCTTGTGACCTCACATCATGTCTACAGAAATAATTTACCTAGGTGGAGGAAGCCCCCTCCCCATCTCCCATAGTATAAAGCGTCGTGTGCAGCCGATGGGTCCACAATAGAGGAAATGTAGAAGAGCTGCTCAATACATCACACACAAAACACAGAAATCTGGGCCTGATGATCTGCCATTTGTAGCAGACAGCGAGCGCTCTGGGCACTCGGCAGCACTTACATCTTTCAGCTTCTTCACCCAGGGTTTCTGCGCCTTACTGAATCCCTCCTCTGCCTCCTTTGACTCTCGGAAGCCTCCGATCATCTGCTTGTGATAGGCTTCCTTCTGCCAGTCCCGCATCTTCCCGCTATCTTCATCCCACAGCTGATTCCGCAGCTCAGTGTGAATCTCGCTCAGGGCGTCTGCAGCGGTGAGGAACGCGTGCCAGGCCTTCTCTAGGGTACCGTACTGAGGACCTGCCATCATCGAAATAAGGGTTCAGTATCAGCAGCCGATCATCTACAGCTCACACATCATGTACATTAGTCAATGCTTGTACAATTCCATTAGTACAGGACTGAGAGGACACAGTGCACCAGTCTAAAGGAGTCTTTCCTTAAAGGGGTGGACAAACAGGTAAGTGAAGGGGGAGAGTACAGGACAAACAGGTAAGTGAAGGGGGAGAGCACAGGACAAACAGGTAAGTGAAGGGGGAGAGCACAGGACAAACAGGTAAGTGAAGGGGGAGAGCACAGGACAAACAGGTAAGTGAAGGGGGAGAGCACAGGACAAACAGGTAAGTGAAGGGGGAGAGTACAGGACAAACAGGTAAGTGAAGGGGGAGAGCACAGGACAAACAGGTAAGTGAAGGGGGAGAGCACAGGACAAACAGGTAAGTGAAGGGGGAGAGCACAGGACAAACAGGTAAGTGAAGGGGGAGAGCACAGGACAAACAGGTAAGTGAAGGGGGAGAGCACAAGACCACAGATTAAAAGGAAGACCACATGAGCATTGGCTATAGACCTAGCACCAGACTCGCCTCTGTACACGGAGACGTTGGGGATTTTCAGTACGGATTCTGCTGTGAAAAAACTGCCCCAGTGAAATCTGCAGAAAACCCGAGTGCAGCGCCTGTGGAGACTTATTGCTGCATTTTCTGTAGATTTCTGGCCAGATCTGCTGCATGGAGACCCCCGCACCTCCTGGGTGTAAGAAATAGCCATATTCTTCACAACTCTCACCCAAACGTATAATACGCTTCTACCGGAGGACTCCAGATTTAGTGAAGGCTTCATAAAGGTAGAGACAGGAAGGAAGAGAGAATAGTTGTCTGAGCTGAGAACATACATGGCTGCGCCCTGGAGGGTCACCTCAGAGGTCGGGCCTGTCCTCAGACATTTATACCTACAGTAGAATATATGGAAATCATCTAGTACAGGTTGTATATAGCCACGACGTAGTCCCTGTATACACCGAGTGCTGCGCAGTTAACCCTTTGTGTCACATGACTGCAGTAACCCATGAGCTGTAACCTTGTGCCACGATGCTTTAGTAATATGGATGTGACGTGTCAGGCTGGGCTGGAGTTATGTGAACTTGTCCCTACAATGTGCAGTTTCTCCTACACGAAGATTTGTCCAGGCCTGACAGGACACAACTCTAAGTCTTCAACATTTTTCCTCTTTTTGGAAGACGTTCGATCCCTTGGGCTTTATCAAAGCAAAAGGGAAGGAAGACTCTCAAACCACACAGAGGCTGGGAAGCTGGATGTGCGACATGTTGGGTTTATTTTTGGAAGTATCACATGGTATAATAGTATTTACCTCTGCACTACAGGTGCACTTGTAACCTCTACCATAAAGGTGAACTACTACTCTACAAGGGGCAGACATTCTACCTTTATGACCACGTGCACACGTTTTCCTTCTTGACCCCAACCTTTAGATTTTTCTTAGGCTGATATCGATATCATTGACTCCATTCCAGAAGCCAATGACACGGTAAACCCAGCCGACGTTCAGAGCAACCCTCCAGGCTCATACTGGGACACTCTGGGCACTGACCCCTGCCGGGCCTGGGGTAGACATGCACAGCAGCCAGAGGGGGGCAGTAGAGCGCAGCAGCCAATAAGGAGGTAGGGGGTGTGTCTCTGACTACCCAAGACTACCTATAGGCACTATCAGAGCCCTATAAGGTTTGTACACCAGTGTAAAAGCCCAAGAACCAGTGTGTGTGACCCTACACACCACACAGTCCAATCAGAACTGTCCGTTTCATCTGGGCTGTACCAAACCCTGTGTTAAAGGGGTGTCCAGTAAAAGAAAAACGGCTGCTTTCTTACAAAACCAGCACCACATCTGTCCATAGGTCACATGTGGTACTGCAGCTCCGCTCCATACACTAGATTTCTAGAAGCAAGTAACTGTTCTATTACTGGACAACCCCTTGAATATATCCTTACATTACCAGGAGGAATAACAGAGGAACAGAACAAAACAAAGTTACAAGAAAAGATGTTGGAGCAATGTTATTTCCTAGGTCATACAGGTAATGACTATCACTCCCATCATGCCTCAGCATCCCTACATAACATCACATACACTAAATCCTGTTCAGGGCTTTGATCCTGAATTATCTATGACAAGCGATTAGAACGGAGAGAAATTAATCAATAAATGAAAGGGGTGACGAGTCAGCTGTGACCATGTCTGAACTTACCCTGAGCCCACCCAGTGAACTCCTCAGAGATCCTGCGGACACGGCTACCATCTGGTCAGATCGGCTCGCTTGCCTATAGACTATTTTATCTTGAGAAAAGCTCATAAGATGGCGGCTCTCAGTTACGGCTGACAGAAGTCACACCCCCATGAGTAAGTCTGCCACTGGCAGAGTGGTGAGCAGTAGTCATGGAGGCGGAGCTATTTCTCCATCACTATCATCGGCCCGTCCTCAGGGCCCCCGCAGTCATCTCCCCATGCTTATAGCCTATCCTACACTAGGTTACGTGGAGAAGGCGCCTTCTACATTTTGACCTCTTACCCTTCTCCAAGTTGCCCTTCCACTTGCGGCTCCAGTCGGTCAGCTGCTGGGCATAGCTCTTCTCAATTTTGGCCCTCTCTCTGAAACAGGAGACCAGGTCATTACACAGCCGGTTCCCATCCTCGATTCGCTTTACAGTGCGGCGGTAGTTTCCAGCCTGGAACAGAGAGAGGAGCGAACTGTAAAGTCATCCACGTAAGATACAAGACTTGGATACACGATGTATTAGATACGTGGCCTAGAATAGCGGCTTGTCTGGTCACTGTACACACCTCACTTTTCACTCCACTAGACATTTGGTACAAGATGATAATATAAGTGATCAGTGAGGGTTACCCCACAGCCCTCTGGGTGCTAACCTTGTGGCCCCTGGCCCCTCATACACGTGTGTAAGCTACAGGGAAAGCTCAGCTGTATAAGAGATAGTGGTGGGCCGGGGGCGGCTATACATCCATCACAAACAAAGGGGCAGAAGCAATGACTGAGCGCAGTGCACAACCTGGACCCCCCCCCCAGGGCAATGACTGAGCGCAGTGCACAACCCGGACCTCCCCCCCAGGGCAATGACTGAGCGCAGTGCACAACCCGGACCCCCCCCAGGGCAATGACTGAGCGCAGTGCACAACCCGGACCTCCCCCCCCAGGGCAATGACTGAGCGCAGTGCACAACCCGGACCCCCCCCCCCCAGGGCAATGACTGAGCGCAGTGCACAACCCGGACCCCCCCAGGGCAATGACTGAGCGCAGTGCACAACCCGGACCTCCCCCCCCCAGGGCAATGACTGAGCGCAGTGCACAACCCGGACCCCCCCCAGGGCAATGACTGAGCGCAGTGCACAACCCGGACCCCCCCAGGGCAATGACTGAGCGCAGTGCACAACCCGGACCCCCCCCCCCAGGGCAATGACTGAGCGCAGTGCACAACCCGGACCCCCCCCCCCCAGGGCAATGACTGAGCGCAGTGCACAACCCGGACCTCCCCCCCCAGGGCAATGGCTGAGCACAGTGCACAACCTGGACCCCCCCCCCCCCAGGGCAATGACTGAGCGCAGTGCACAACCCGGACCTCCCCCCCAGGGCAATGACTGAGCGCAGTGCACAACCCGGACCCCCCCCAGGGCAATGACTGAGCGCAGTGCACAACCCGGACCCCCCCCAGGGCAATGACTGAGCACAGTGCACAACCCGGACCCCCCCAGGGCAATGACTGAGCACAGTGCACAACCTGGACCCCCCCCAGGGCAATGACTGAGCGCAGTGCACAACCCGGACCCCTCCCCCAGGGCAATGACTGAGCGCAGTGCACAACCCGGACCCCTCCCCCAGGGCAATGACTGAGCGCAGTGCACAACCCGGACCCCTCCCCCAGGGCAATGACTGAGCGCAGTGCACAACCCGGACCCCTCCCCCAGGGCAATGACTGAGCGCAGTGCACAACCCGGACCTCCCCCCCCAGGGCAATGACTGAGCGCAGTGCACAACCCGGACCCCCCCCCCCACAGGGCAATGACTGAGCGCAGTGCACAACCTGGACCCCTCCCCCAGGGCAATGACTGAGCGCAGTGCACAACCTGGACCCCCCGGGGCAATGACTGAGCACAGTGCACAACCCGGACCCCCCCCCCAGGGCAATGACTGAGCGCAGTGCACAACCTGGACCCCCCCCAGGGCAATGACTGAGCGCAGTGCACAACCTGGACCCCCCCCCAGGGCAATGACTGAGCGCAGTGCACAACCCGGACCCCCCCCCCCCAGGGCAATGACTGAGCGCAGTGCACAACCTGGACCCCCCCCCAGGGCAATGCACAGACTAATTCACCCCCCACCCCTCCCATCACTGGCCTCAGCAGTCACAGTCACCTCCATTATAACAAACTAGCAACACCCCGCCCATAGGCTATAATGGAGAGTCATCGGGCCCTGTGCGGTCACCTCTCTGCTGTGTGGCCCCTGGATAGGGACGCTTAGTAGTTTAGTCTAGGAGTAAGCTTCTAGTTTACATCCAACCTGCACGGATCTAAGACTATGTCCACCATTTTTTTTTACAGGATGCCTGAAGGACAGAACTGCAGTGAAAAGGGGTTTTAGGTGGCCCTTGTGGTACTTACCTCAAAAAAGCTGCCGCCAGCAGGACCCCCTCCCTCCTCAGTCATAACCGCGGATTTCTTGCAGCACAGAATTTTTGCGGATTAGACGGACGCTGTAAAACAAATAGGAATCCATTTCCATACTGCTCCATATATACCGGTATATTACATATACATTATAGATTTATTCATCATTGCACACAATCTAAAGGCCTATCGTCTCCCGCTCTGCCCTGTCCTGCATTACACACACAATCCACAGCACTGAATGGACATTGTGTAATGCTTCATCTCCCCTGTGGTGGCGCTGCAGACAAACTGAACGCTTACATCCACAGCTGATCGCCGGCGGTCCTGGCAGGTGCTCTCCTCTAAGAGTCTCCGCAGAATTCTTTAATACAGTATCTGAAAATAGATTTCCTAAACCAGACAACTCGCTATAAGAAAACGCCGTCAGCAACGTCTACATAAAATATCCCTGAGGAGTTTTAGAAGATTCCTCAGTCAAATCCAACAAGATCAGCACAATCCATGGATTGTCATTTAAATACTAACAAAAAAAAAAAAAAAAAAAAAGTAAAAAAAATCTTGTCTGAGGGTGCATGTCCCTATAAATCTTTCAATGCCCAAGCTGAGCTGAAAACATAAGAGTGTAGGGCCATTCCAGGAGGAACAGCCCCCCATTGCATGGTACAGAAGAACAAAGACACCCTCTGTATAGGGGGCGCTCTGGTTATCTCGCACACATGCACACACTGACTAGGTCTCCATGTGATGGCTGTTTCTCCAGATCATGTGAATAGAGCCCAAGTCCACAGATTGACAAATGACTGCCACACTCGCTCCATTACCGTATGTGAAGGCGGCCGCACACGGATAGGGATGTACGAGGTGACTACACTGCAGGCGATATCAGATGTGACGCTATGTATAAGACACGGATCATTACTATAGGTGCCCCCTCAGTCAGATGATTTGTGGGGGTCTCAGGTATCAGACCCCCTCCCCCCCACCAATCTGATATGGATGATTTATCCCAAAGACATTTTAGTCTCTGACTGCCCCTTTAAGTGTGGGGTGTAATGCGGCTGTGTGTACACACATACTGATGTATTTGGTAGTGGGGCCATACACAGACATATTATGTAGCGTTACATTGCCTGTAGTGCAGAGTGAGGGCTACGCTGTGTGCTGCTATACGGCACCGCTATACGGCACCGCTATACGGCACCGCCATACGGCACCGCCATACGGCACCGCCATACGGGGAGACAACATGGCAGTACATTGAGCCCACTAAAATGGGGTTGTCTGACAGAGACCTCTAAATCCTCCATATAAGAGGACACGTGGACAGTAAGGGCCACAACCCACCACTTGTGGTAGTATAGCTATGATGTAAGGTTCAGGGCAGGCCACGTTACGTATGGTTTACCCTCTTATATGGCTGACCATACACAGGATACTCATCGGCCACCTGCTTATGCTGATCCCACTCGCTCCCAATCTCCCTATACAAATGTATGCACAGCCCAGCAGAGGGTGAATGTGTTGCAGGTAGGGACAAGGGAGTAACCCTCAGCCAGACTACTTTAGCAGTGGTTTAATCGGGCAGCTAAAATCTAACATGCCCGATCCTTCCCTCTGACATATGCGGTTAGAGAAGGTTTGGGGGGTGGGGGGGGGGGGGTGACAATACTGTGTGTATATAGATAGATATAGATATTAGATGGTCCAGTCAAAAGGAAGAACAGGGGAGGACAGAAAGCATCAGCGCCATACTGGGCCGAGCCTGGTGCACCTATAGAGAATGAATGGAGCAACAGAGCACAAGCACCAACCAGGACAGGAGAACCCCCGGCCATCAGACCACTAAATGGATAATCAAAAACCTGGGGCAACCCCTTAAAGGTTCCTTTCCTGGCCAATTAACCCTTTAGGATACCGAGACAAGCATGAGGAGAGATGTATAGACTGTGGAGCAGATAATGGTAGCACAACAAGTATATATTATCTATACACCATCTATAACCTATACCACATACATAATCATACTCTATATATTACCATGACATGAGAGGATCTTCCATGTGACGGGATGAAGGTCAGGCCTACGTCTCCCCCTCTCGCTATATAACTGCCTTTCGGGGGTATCACATTATCACACCTCGCTCTATAATCTTTGGCCCAAGCCCGATATTAGTTTAATGATGGTTCCCTGCGGAGGAGAGACCCCCGAGATGGATGTGAGTGTCACATCACAGGGGCCGCTCCCAGCTCGGAGAGTCACTAATTTCAGGATTCGGCAGCCCCAGCCCCACATGCCTTGTTATTAAAAGCTCAGACAATCCAAGAACGGAAACTCTTCTCACTCCCAAAATAAACATTGAACGCAGGCCTAAAATATCAGCACCTGCTGCCAGCAATGAGAGCCCCCCCGGCCGCCCCCATACTGGGTCTATCGGCCTCAGGACTAGAAACTAAAAGGTCAGAATTGCCCCCATGTACCGAGCACAATGACAGGGGGCGCCGTGACGGGAGACAGAGCAATGGCGAACTATAGAGCGCCCGCACGCACAACTACAATACAGAAATAGCCGTTTTATGACAGATTCTTATTATTTTGGTTCTGCTATAAAGATTTTCATCTCCTTAAGATGAAGGAGCCAAAGACACAGCAAGTCTTACAGGAAAAGTAGCGACACTCATCAGCCATAACAATAAAACCACTGGCCTAATATTGTGCACTACACGGCTACACAGTGCGGCAGCTCTTCTGTGGAGTCGGACCAGAGGGGCTCTCCTTCTCCCCATTACCTCCGTCCTTCCTCGGACCACCCCACAAGAACGTCCATATTGGAGCAGATCCTGGCAGTCGCCCGCTTTTAGCAAATCCATCTCCACAACGGCCTGTTCACCCGCCCTGCTCGGGTCATTGAGATACTCAACGTTCTTCACCTCACCTGGGTTTAATATTATGGCTGCCTGAATTTTCACATATCGATATTCGCCAAAGAAATCCAAGCAAATGGGAATCTGTAAAGAGCCCCCCAACAATCTGGTGAACGGGGTGGTCTTACAGTCACTTTCGAGATGTTGGTGGCCACCAATATGGCTGCCATCACTTCTGATGATGGTGACAACTGGTCTAATCCCATCACAGCGCCCACAAGGGTTGTCAGCCAGCCTTCACTTTACCCCAGAAAGCGTCATGGCAGAGGACTCCTCAAGGACTTCTATTTACAGGGAAACCGTCAGCGACCCAATACTCGAGTACAAAGGTAATAAAAGTCTACAGAGCGCAAAGACGAAAAGTCTATACAAAGATATACAGCAAGATGTGATCTATATCTCTCTCTCTCTCTCCCACACACATACATATACACATATTACACACACACACATATACATATTATATACACATAAATCATACATACATACTGTACCTTCAAACCCTTAGGCTACATTCACACCTGTGTCCACAGCTGCGTTAAATGCTGGATTCGATTATCCAGTAAAATGGACACCATGATGGAAACTCAACAGTTTCTAAATAGTAAGAATAATCCTATAACTAAGAACCGCAGTACAGGTGTGACCGGAGCTTTACTCGCGCTGATTCGCCGCCATGCTACAGGACAATGCATTGAAAGGGCATCCAACAAGCTAAATATACAACAGCAGGAAACTAAAAAAGAGAAAAGTCCAAAGAGATAAAAGCCGCTGCTCGCAGAGGGTGCAGGTATACAGCATATTATACACACACATTTCATGGTCTGCCCCTTTAAGACGACATGTGATGATCTGGAGAATCCCGCAGCAGGTGACGCTGCTCTATATTAATACGTGTAAATGTCACAAGCAGAAAGTCTACTCTTGTGAGATTTCAGGTGTGTACAGCAGCCTAGTGGTCCAGGTATCGGAGCTATAGGCCCCCCAGTATAGCAGGAAGGTTCAGTCTTACCTGAGAAGCCGCATCTGATATTACAAGCATAGGCACCCCAATCCAGAGCGTGCAGGACGCCCCAGCGAGAGCCCGGCTCCCCACATATAGCATACAGTATTCACGTCACATACCTTCCAGCCAGAAGACGACAAGCTGCAGGAAAGGGAGGGGAGAGCGAACCTGCTCAGACCTGTGCCCTGCCGAATCTGCAGAGAGAAGAGGAACAGTCAGAGGCAGCTGCACACCCAGCACGCAGACGCCATCCAAATGACAGCGTCCTACTAAATATGGAGACCCCAATATAGCACTGTCCAATTTGACGCCCATGCCACCCAGTGATGTTACCCCCCCTCCGCCTCCTCCAGCTAATGACTCATGAAAAAGGGAGTGGGCCCGGGCACCGACCTACAGGGCGACATGTGCAATTGGTGTATTAAGTTGCATCGACCCTTCCCAGAACGTCGCCCCTTATGACATCTGAGGGATCACTTATAATGAGGCCACTTATTCATAAAAAGCTTTGGGCTTTAAAGGCCACGAAAAGATCCAGGAGTGACGAATGCTGTGACGTGTAGTGCCCGCCTCTGCCTGTCAGTATTGGGGATTGTCTGGTGAGTTCTCCGGCAGAAGCGGCTACAATGGTGACAACGACACCCCTGACCCAGAAATACACACACAGCGTTGTCATGTCGGGCTCCCCCTATAATCCCCTCCGGATCTCCAGCCTGGCGACGGCGGGGGCCCCCAGCGGGGCCGCAGCTCCAACCTGGCGACGGCGGGGGGGGGCCCCCAGCGGGACCGCAGCTCCAGCCTGGCGACGGCGGGGGCCCCCAGCGGGGCCGCAGCTCCAGCCTGGCGACGGCGGGGGCCCCCAGCAGGGCCGCAGCTCCAACCTGGCGACGGCGGGGGGCCCCCAGCGGGACCGCAGCTCCAGCCTGGCGACGGCGGGGGGCCCCCAGCGGGGCCGCAGCTCCAGCCTGGCGACGGCGGGGGGCCCCCAGCAGGGCCGCAGCTCCAACCTGGCGACGGCGGGGGGCCCCCAGCAGGGCCGCAGCTCCAGCCTGGCGACGGCGGGGGCCCCAGCCCCGCAGGGCCGCAGCTCCAGCCTGGCGACGGCGGGGGGCCCCCAGCGGGGCCGCAGCTCCAGCCTGGCGACGGCGGGGGGCCCCCAGCGGGGCCGCAGCTCCAGCCTGGCGACGGCGGGGGGCCCCCAGCAGGGCCGCAGCTCCAGCCTGGCGACGGCGGGGGGCCCCCAGCAGGGCCGCAGCTCCAGCCTGGCGACGGCGGGGGGCCCCCAGCAGGGCCGCAGCTCCAACCTGGCGACGGTGGGGGGGGCCCTGGTGGTCAAGTTGCCATGCGGTTTCCAAGAGGAGCGGACACACCACCTGATATTTCTGCTTTACTTCATACTTGTAAGCATTCTGGAGCATCTGTTTGTGTCCCTCAGGTTACTCCTCTTCAAAATATATGAATAAATTGACAACTGGGTGTTTCTGTCTTTTACTCATCACTTACAGTCTGATATGGTCACCACAAACTGGACAATGTCAGGCTCTGTTCACGGTTTCAGTATAAACTGGCGGATACCGGGCGGTCCCCGTTATAATCTATGGGCTCCGCAGATTTCCACCAGTAACCACTTTAAGCGGACAGGGTCTCCGTCTTTTGGGTCCCCATGCGGAATCCTAATATGAACCTAGCGTCAGTGTTTGGCGACATCTCCCCAACTGGTAAAGCCCAGCTGTCAATTTCGTATTATATTTCCAGGAGGTGCAATGGAGGGACAACATAAAACTAAGAACAGGTGCTCCAGAATTGTTATTTCATGGGGAATATGAGTATTTATTAAAGCAGACATGTCAGGGTTTACAAGGCAGTCTATAGGTGACCAATAGAAGCTGAGCAGCCTCTACCACCAATCTCACCTCAAAATGGCCCTAGAAGGGGCAGGTTCTCATCTGCCCCATCATATGACTAGAAGGGTGAGCCAAATATGAGAACGGATCCATCTGATGACAGACCCAGAGGACCCGCTGATTATAATGGAGTCCAATGGGATCCCGCGGTTTCCTCGGTGACGTTGCTGGAATAAAGCTGTGCTTGCAGGACGTTCTCTGACACGAGTGTGAAGTAGCCAGAGGAGCGTTACATAATAATGGCGCTCCGATAGTCACCCAACACTTTACATAGACTGAATGTAAACTCTATGAAGGTGACACCGGCCAAGGGAGAGGAAAAGTCTCCCCCGCAGACGCTGCGCTGAGTTTTGCTGGTGACCTTTTCAATTGCACTCATGGCTGGTCCTGTCAACACCTGAAGGCTTAGCCGAGACATTCCCATATACCGGCATATCCCCTGCTAGAATACTATATACTCCTTACAGATCTACTCAGCACAGAGCGGGATCTAGTACTGGCCCAGAAGAGAAAGAAACGAGAAATACTCCATGTCTGAGAACTCTGCAACAGAGGCAGCGATTCACCTGTCTGCAGGGCTGGGGTGACCGTAACCTATCTATCTGCAGGGCTGGGGTGACCGTAACCTATCTATCTGCAGGGCTGGGGTGACCGTAACCTATCTATCTGCAGGGCTGGGGTGACCGTAACCTATCTGCAGGGCTGGGGTGACCGTAACCTATCTATCACCCCAGCCCTGCAGATAGATAGGTTAGTGTCACCAGAACCAGCATATCACCCCAGCCCTGCAGATAGGTAGGTTACTGTCACCAGACCCAGCATATCACCCCAGTCCTGCAGATAGGTAGGTTACTGTCACCAGAACCAGCATATCACCCCAGTCCTGCAGATAGATAGGTTAGTGTCACCAGATACAGCATATCACCCCAGCCCTGTAGATAGATAGGTTACTGTCACCAGACCCAGCATATCACCCCAGCCCTGCAGATAGATAGGTTACAGTCACCAGAACCAGCATATCACCCCAGCCCTGCAGATAGATAGGTTACTGTCACCAGACCCAGCATATCACCCCAGCCCTGCAGATAGATAGGTTAGTGTCACCAGACCCAGCATATCACCCCAGCCCAGCCCTGCAGATAGATAGGTTAGTGTCACCAGACCCCAGCATATCACCCCAGTCCTGCAGATAGATAGGTTACTGTCACCAGAACCAGCATATCACCCCAGCCCTGCAGATAGATAGGTTACTGTCACCAGAACCAGCATATCACCCCAGCCCTGCAGATAGATAGGTTAGTGTCACCAGACCCAGCATATCACCCCAGCCCTGCAGATAGATAGGTTAGTGTCACCAGAACCAGCATATCACCCCAGCCCTGCAGATAGATAGGTTACTGTCACCAGAACCAGCATATCACCCCAGCCCTGCAGATAGATAGGTTAGTGTCACCAGACCCAGCATATCACCCCAGCCCTGCAGATAGATAGGTTAGTGTCACCAGACCCAGCATATCACCCCAGCCCTGCAGATAGATAGGTTAGTGTCACCAGAACCGGAATATCACCCCAATCCTGCAGATAGATAGGTTAGTGTCACCAGAACCAGCATATCACCCCAGCCCTGCAGATAGATAGGTTACTGTCACCACACCCAGCATATCACCCCAGCCCTGCAGATAGATAGGTTAGTGTCACCAGACCCAGCATATCACCCCAGCCCTGCAGATAGATAGGTTAGTGTCACCAGAACCAGCATATCACCCCAGCCCTGCAGATAGATAGGTTAGTGTCACCAGAACCAGCATATCACCCCAGCCCTGCAGATAGATAGGTTACTGTCACCAGACCCAGCATATCACCCCAGCCCTGCAGATAGATAGGTTAGTGTCACCAGACCCAGCATATCACCCCAGCCCTGCAGATAGATAGGTTAGTGTCACCAGAACCAGCGTATCACCCCAGCCCTGCAGATAGATAGGTTAGTGTCACCAGAACCAGCATATCACCCCAGCCCTGCAGATAGATAGGTTAGTGTCACCAGACCCAGCATATCACCCCAGCCCTGCAGATAGATAGGTTAGTGTCACCAGAACCAGCATATCACCCCAGCCCTGCAGATAGATAGGTTACTGTCACCAGAACCAGCATATCACCCCAGCCCTGCAGATAGATAGGTTACTGTCACCAGACCCAGCATATCACCCCAGCCCTGCAGATAGATAGGTTAGTGTCACCAGACCCAGCATATCACCCCAGCCCTGCAGATAGATAGGTTAGTGTCACCAGAACCGGAATATCACCCCAATCCTGCAGATAGATAGGTTAGTGTCACCAGAACCAGCATATCACCCCAGCCCTGCAGATAGATAGGTTACTGTCACCACACCCAGCATATCACCCCAGCCCTGCAGATAGATAGGTTAGTGTCACCAGACCCAGCATATCACCCCAGCCCTGCAGATAGATAGGTTAGTGTCACCAGAACCAGCATATCACCCCAGCCCTGCAGATAGATAGGTTAGTGTCACCAGAACCAGCATATCACCCCAGCCCTGCAGATAGATAGGTTACTGTCACCAGACCCAGCATATCACCCCAGCCCTGCAGATAGATAGGTTAGTGTCACCAGACCCAGCATATCACCCCAGCCCTGCAGATAGATAGGTTAGTGTCACCAGAACCGGAATATCACCCCAATCCTGCAGATAGATAGGTTAGTGTCACCAGAACCAGCATATCACCCCAGCCCTGCAGATAGACAGGTTACTGTCACCAGACCCAGCATATCACCCCAGCCCTGCAGATAGATAGGTTACTGTCACCAGAACCAGCATATCACCCCAGTCCTGCAGATAGATAGGTTACTGTCACCAGACCCAGCATATCACCCCAGCCCTGCAGATAGATAGGTTACTGTCACCACACCCAGCATATCACCCCAGCCCTGCAGATAGATAGGTTACTGTCACCAGAATCAGCATATCACCCCAGCCCTGCAGATAGATAGGTTAGTGTCACCAGAACCAGCATATCACCCCAGCCCTGCAGATAGATAGGTTATTGTCACCAGAACCAGCATATCACCCCAGACCTGCAGATAGATACAGTACAGACCAAAAGTTTGGACACACCTTCTCATTCCAAGAGTTTTCTGTATTTTCATGACTATAAAAATTGTAGATTCACACTGAAGGCATCAAAACTATGAATTACCACATGTGGAATTATATACTTAACAAAAAAGTGTGAAACAACTGAAAATATGTCTTATATTCTAGGTTCTTCAAAGTAGCCACCTTTTGCTTTGATTACTGCTTTGCACACTCTTGGCATTCTCTTGATGAGCTACAAGAGGTAGTCACCTGAAATGGTTTTCACTTCACAGGTGTGCCCTGTCAGGTTTAATAAGTGGGATTTCTTGCCTTGTAAATGGGGTTGGGACCATCAGTTGTGTTGTTCAGAAGTCAGGTGGATACACAGCTGATAGTCCTACTGAATGGAGTGTTAGAATTTGTATTATGGCAAGAAAAAAGCAGCTAAGTAAAGAAAAACGAGTGGCCATCATTACTTTAAGAAATGAAGGTCAGTAAGTCCGAAAAATTGGGAAAACTTTGATAGTGTCCCCAAGTGCAGTGGCCAAAACCATCAAGCGCTACAAAGAAACTGGCTCACATGAGGACTGCCCCAGGAAAGGAAGACCAAGAGTCACCTCTGCTGCGGAGGATAAGTTCATCCGAGTCACCAGCCTCAGAAATGGCAGGTTAACAGCAGCTCAGATTAGAGAGCAGGTCAATGCCACACAGAGTTCTAGCAGCAGACACATCTCTACAACAACTGGTAAGAGGAGACTGTGAGCAGCAGGCCTTCATGGTAAAATAGCTGCTAGGAAACCACTGCTAAGGACAGGCAACAAGCACAAGAAGAACACAAGGAATGGACATTAGACCTGTGGAAATCTGGGCTTTGGTTTGATGAGTCCAAATTTGAGATCTTTGGTTCCAACCACCGTGTCTTTGTGCGACGCAGAAAAGGTGAAGGAATGGACTCTACATGCCTGGTTCCCACCGTGACGCATGGAGGAGGAGGTGTGATGGTGTGGGGGGGCTTTGCTGGGGACACTGTTGGGGATTTATTCTGAACCAGCATGGTTACCACAGCATCTTGCAGCGGCATGCTATTCCATCCGGTTTGCGTTTAGTTGGACCAACAGGACAATGACCCCAAACACCTCCAGACTGTGTAAGGGCTATGTGACCAAGAAGGAGAGTGATGGGGTGCTACGCCAGATGACCTGGCCTCCACAGTCACCAGACCTGAACCCAATCCAGATGGACCGCAGAGTGAAGGCAAAAGGGCCAACAAGTGCTAAGCGTCTCTGGGAACTCCTTCAAGACTGTTGGAAGACCATTTCAGGTGACTACCTCTTGTAGCTCATCAAGAGAATGCCAAGAGTGTGCAAAGCAGTAATCAAAGCAAAAGGTGGCTACTTTGAAGAACCTAGAATAGAAGACATATTTTCAGTTGTGTCACACTTTTTTGTTAAGTATATAATTCCACATGTGTTACTTCATAGTTTTGATGCCTTCAGTGGGAATCTACAATTTTTATAGTCATGAAAATACAGAAAACTCTTGGAATGAGAAGGTGTGTCCAAACTTTTGGTCTGTACTGTAGGTTAGTGTCACCAGAACCACCATATCACCCCAGCCCTGCAGATAGATAGGTTACTGTCACCAGAACCAGCATATCACCCCAGCCCTGCAGATAGATAGGTTAGTGTCACCAGAACCAGCATATCACCCCAGCCCTGCAGATAGATAGGTTACTGTCACCCCAGCCCTGCAGATAGGTAGGTTAGTGTCACCAGAACCAGCATACCTATCTGCAGGGCTGGGGGATGTGCTGGTTCTGGTGCTACTCACTTTAGATTACTGCACTGGTAAGGTCGATGTCCGTGCACATAAGGAGATCTGACAAGAGCCACCAATGTAACAGGACTGAGCCTATAAACCTACAGAACCTTAAGGCCTCTTTCCTGAATTCATCATTGTATTCTCACGCCTGGCACCAAGATGGATGCCAATCCTATAAATGACGTTGGTAACCGCAAACAGCTGGGAATGAGGAAGACACTTACTCTCGTGATCCCGGCTCCGTCATTCCCAGCTGTCAGTCATTCACAAACACTGAATGGTGTCGGCTCCGGCTACTGGTTCTTGTGTCTATGAGATCACTGAGGACGTTGCGAGCCATAAAGAGTAAGTAGTAATGGAAACCATATGACGGATGGGAGTTATTTTATGTGCAATATTCCCAGGACACTGAAGGATGACTGCAGGAACTCAGGAGTTAACACTTTTTTTTTTTACTACAATCCAAATAGCAGGGACCCCCCCATTGTAGCAATGACAGGGACCCCCTTTATAGTAATGGCAGAACAAGCCAGAATGGAGTCCTGCACTGACAGCCTGGTCAGAGAATCTTTCATACGGCCACCGTGCAATACTTGATTTCCCCTGCAGTGGACGCTATAGGTGAAAGGTCTCCCCACACTCAGCAGTTAACCCTTAGTGATCCGCTGATCAGCGGGCTGGTCGTCATATCCCCCCCCATGCAGGATTTTCCAAAAGTGGATTTTCAACTTTCAACCACCCAGTTAACCTCTTGATGGCCGCTCTACGGCCCATCCCCTGCCACACCCTATGGAATAAGCCTGGGAGAAGACGACTTGTAACCTCCCTGCAACTTCTGCCGTCCATCGATACCAGGAAGTTTTTGTTAATGCGCCAATCAGATGTAAAATAACAGGAAGTAATAATTATACACCAAACCGGAGACTGAGCGGCCGCAACGCACAAGGGAAGAAGATCAGACGTCTTATTTATAACACCCCAAGGGCTCAGTCAGGGCGAGGCCACAAAACAGCCAAAGGTGAAAAATGGGCAAAATGAGAAATATAGGAAACGTATCCTCCAGGTAGAGGTGTAAGGTGAGGCTCCCCGGCCCATCCTACTGGTATATGGTAAGAGACCTCCGGGGCACCGCAGGCACCAGGTCTGACAGATATATCTGCACCCTCTATACCCGGAAAGACCTGTTAGAAAGGCGCCCGCATAGAATCACTCACTGAGCACACATACACAGGGTATTACCATATGTGGCCAGAAGGGGGAGTAATTCTTCTTCCAGACACCATCTGTACAGTCATCACCCCGTCCATATCACGCGCCATAAACATCCAGCCCTTACTACAGTAATAGACTCTGCAATGCTTCGCTTCTCCTGAGGTGGCGCTAGGTTGTGGCTGATCGATAGGATTCCAAGCACTGTGACAACCTGTTATTAGATCATTAAGGTTGGGAGGAGTCACATAAGAAGGGATTCCACGAGGAAGACAACCCCTTTAAAAAGGGGCTTCCCATGAACGACATTTACCCGATATCTAGAGGTTAGCAGGTAAGTGTCTGACGCCGAGGGCCCGGCTCCCGCCACCGACCATGAGAACAAGGGCCCAAAAGTTCCCGTGTGCTCCATGTGAACAGAGCGTACATACGTGACCACCAGTCCAATCTATTCTCCGACTACTGTGACCGCGACTGCGTCTTACAACTACCTCAAGAGCGGCGGCTTTATTGTCTTCATGTGTAAGGAAACAATGATTAAAATGTGGAGCGCCCCTTGAAGTCGTCCTCCTGCATTACAAGTCCACAGCAGGATCACGTCAACTACACCAAGTCCAGGAAAGCGACGGAACGTCACATGTAATAACGTGGATACCACGCCACATATAAACCTAAGAGAGCGACGGAACGTCACATGTAATAACGTGGATACCACGCCACATATAAACCTAAGAGAGCGACGGAACGTCACATGTAATAACGTGGATACCACGCCACATATAAACCTAAGAGAGCGACGGAACGTCACATGTAATAACGTGGATACCACGCCACATATAAACCTAAGAGAGCGACGGAACGTCACATGTAATAACGTGGATACCACGCCACATATAAACCTAAGAGAGCGGCGGAACGTCACATGTAATAACGTGGATACCACGCCACATATAAACCTAAGAGAGCGACGGAACGTCACATGTAATAACGTGGATACCACGCCACATATAAACCTAAGAGAGCGACAGAACGTCACATGTAATAACGTGGATACCACGCCACAGATAAACCTAAGAGAGCGACGGAACGTCACATGTAATAACGTGGATACCACGCCACATATAAACCTAAGAGCGACGGAACGTCACATGTAATAACGTGGATACCACGCCACATATAAACCTAAGAGAGCGACGGAACGTCACATGTAATAACGTGGATACCACGCCACATATAAACCTAAGAGGCGACAGAACGTCACATGTAATAACGTGGATACCACGCCACATATAAACCTAAGAGCGACGGAACGTCACATGTAATAACGTGGATACCACGCCACATATAAACCTAAGAGAGCGACGGAACGTCACATGTAATAACGTGGATACCACGCCACAGATAGACCTAAGAGAGCGGAGGAACGTCACATGTAATAACGTGGATACCACGCCACATATAAACCTAAGAGCGACGGAACGTCACATGTAATAACGTGGATACCACGCCACAGATAAACCTAAGAGCGACGGAACGTCACATGTAATAACGTGGATACCACGCCACATATAAACCTAAGAGCGACGGAACGTCACATGTAATAACGTGGATACCACGCCACATATAAACCTAAGAGGCGACGGAACGTCACATGTAATAACGTGGATACCACGCCACATATAAACCTAAGAGCGACGGAACGTCACATGTAATAACGTGGATACCACGCCACATATAAACCTAAGAGAGCGGAGGAACGTCACATGTAATAACGTGGATACCACGCCACATATAAACCTAAGAGCGACGGAACGTCACATGTTACGTGGCACCCGCCACAGATAGACCTAAGAGCGACGGAACGTCACATGTAATAACGTGGATACCACGCCACATATAAACCTAAGAGCGACGGAACGTCACATGTAATAACGTGGATACCACGCCACAGATAGACCTAAGAGAGCGACGGAACGTCACATGTAATAACGTGGATACCACGCCACATATAAACCTAAGAGAGCGACAGAACATCACATGTAATAACGTGGATACCACGCCACATATAAACCTAAGAGAGCGGAGGAACGTCACATGTAATAACGTGGATACCACGCCACATATAAACCTAAGAGAGCGACAGAACGTCACATGTAATAACGTGGATACCACGCCACATATAAACCTAAGAGGCGACGGAACGTCACATGTAATAACGTGGATACCACGCCACATATAAACCTAAGAGCGACGGAACGTCACATGTAATAACGTGGATACCACGCCACATATAAACCTAAGAGAGCGACAGAACGTCACATGTAATAACGTGGATACCACACCACAGATAGACCTAAGAGAGCGACGGAACGTCACATGTAATAACGTGGATACCACGCCACATATAAACCTAAGAGAGCGACAGAACGTCACATGTAATAACGTGGATACCACGCCACATATAAACCTAAGAGAGCGACAGAACGTCACATGTAATAACGTGGATACCACGCCACATATAAACCTAAGAGCGACGGAACGTCACATGTAATAACGTGGATACCACGCCACATATAAACCTAAGAGAGCGACGGAACGTCACATGTAATAACGTGGATACCACGCCACATATAAACCTAAGAGCGACGGAACGTCACATGTAATAACGTGGATACCACGCCACATATAAACCTAAGAGAGCGACAGAACGTCACATGTAATAACGTGGATACCACGCCACATATAAACCTAAGAGAGCGACAGAACGTCACATGTAATAACGTGGATACCACGCCACATATAAACCTAAGAGCGACGGAACGTCACATGTAATAACGTGGATACCACGCCACATATAAACCTAAGAGCTACGGAACGTCACATGTAATAACGTGGATACCACGCCACATATAAACCTAAGAGAGCGGAGGAACGTCACATGTAATAACGTGGATACCACGCCACATATAAACCTAAGAGCGACGGAACGTCACATGTAATAACGTGGATACCACGCCACAGATAGACCTAAGAGGCGACGGAACGTCACATGTAATAACGTGGATACCACGCCACATATAAACCTAAGAGAGCGACGGAACGTCACATGTAATAACGTGGATACCACGCCACAGATAGACCTAAGAGAGCGACGGAACGTCACATGTAATAACGTGGATACCACGCCACATATAAACCTAAGAGAGCGACGGAACGTCACATGTAATAACGTGGATACCACGCCACAGATAAACCTAAGAGAGCGACGGAACGTCACATGTAATAACGTGGATACCACGCCACATATAAACCTAAGAGAGCGACAGAACGTCACATGTAATAACGTGGATACCACGCCACATATAAACCTAAGAGCGACGGAACGTCACATGTAATAACGTGGATACCACGCCACATATAAACCTAAGAGACGACGGAACGTCACATGTAATAACGTGGATACCACGCCACATATAAACCTAAGAGAGCGGAGGAACGTCACATGTAATAACGTGGATACCACGCCACATATAAACCTAAGAGAGCGACGGAACGTCACATGTAATAACGTGGATACCACGCCACATATAAACCTAAGAGCGACGGAACGTCACATGTAATAACGTGGATACCACGCCACAGATAGACCTAAGAGGGCGACGAAACACAATGTGATTCACACTATAGAGGAGTCGGACTGCCGCGTACATATCTACTGTCTATCTGTACTCCGCACATCCCGCTCCATCACTGCGGAGGATCTTATGGCGTCTTCCTATACATGGAGATCTATAGCTCAAGAAATGAGGAGAAAACAGGAAGGTCTGTCTGACGAGGAAAAGAAAAGTAGTAATAAATATATATATATATATATATATATAACTATCATACATACACATACATGTATATATATATAACACACAAACTCCCATATTCTATACATACACGCTCTGTATGACGGGTTTGAGGGGTCAGAATACAAATCACACAATAAAACCTCCGGACAACCCTCTTATTTCTTACACGTCCCCGTACATTGCCGCGCGCTCGGTGATATTTTTAGCCGTCAGGTTGACTAAGCATTCAGTGTTCAGCTGTTCTCTAAATGTCTCCAACACCTAAAATAAAAACAAGCACCTTTATTATTTTGTGGCTCCCTGAACGTCCCCAATAACTGACAAGCGGTTTATTAGTCACGGTCCGGAGGCGTCAGATCAATTACGATCCCACCCTGGGTCCGGATTAGAGACGGCGAATTCCTCCAGAGCGGCTGTTCCCGTCTCTCCTGAGTGCAGCCCAGTATATAGAGGTCTCCAAGTGTGTACCGTACCCTAATTCTGACATGGGGAGTCCCAGTGAGCTCCTCTGCCGTCCCGAGTCACATGGGTACCCCTGACGTCAATCCAGACATCGCCCATTGTGCAGTAACCATGGTAATTCATTTATGGGTCCGTGCAGCGCTCCCACCCCTCAGCATCTGTTGTGTGGTCACTATTGCACAGCTCAACTCTTACAAGTTGCCCCTTAAGACGGTGACCCCAGACTGCACGAACATGACAAAGAAAACCAAAGTCGTCGCTGGGCCTCTGACCCTGCACTCACATATCACACCCAAACTAGTGGTAGCGTCACATAGGAGCACAAATCATCATTGTACGATTATGCAAATAAGCCTGCAAGTGCACTGTGGGCGGAGCCTGATTAGATTTGTATGCAGACAGCTGTGACAGGCAGAGGCTGACATCACTCACTGTACAGGGGCAATATTTTTGAAGGACATTCAGAGCACTTGTGCAGGCAAATCTGGGGAATCAGGCCCCGCCCCTGGTGCACCCATCTCTGCTTTGCTGCATGGGTCGTGGCCACACAGCTCGGTAAGGCCTTTACATAATAATATTGGCTTGGGAGGGATCTTAGACCCAAGAGAGTTTAAGAGCACGTCCTGATCCACAAACTTGGCCATATTCATGACTATAAGATTGAAATCCAAGCCGTTCTGACCAATGTAATGGCAACCAAGCACTCAATAGGCCAGAACGATAGAGTCGTATAGAGATACAGCGTAGTCGTAGTCAGATGTGTGTACTGAGGGTAAGAAGAAGTGAACAGAGTTTGTCCGCCTTTGCCTATCTTGGCCGGTGACGTTACAGCGGTCATTGCGAGGGGAGCTATAGTGGTCGCTCAGGCCTCAGACATGCAGGGTCTCTTCTCCCCGCCCCCACATTATGGCTCCTCCTATAAATATAAAGCACTGTAAGAGCTTAGAAATGCGAGACAAGTCGGGTATAAATAAGTGGCGCTCCCCGCAGGACGTCGCCACAGCCAGAGATGGTTTCATTAAGATGATTCATTTACTCCGACAACTTAACGTTTGAGCAGAGAACCAATCCATTGTGCGGCTCTGCCGTTTACAATATGTCGCTGGTAATGGCGTTCATTACACTTTGCCACTTGCAGCGCTTGCTGTAGATCTCAGGCTTGGTGCCAAACATGAATCCAAGAAGTGTTCATCACATCGGCGTCATCCGTGCCGGCACTGCACTAATTCATGGCGATGGCTCCGACATTTAGACAGATGAACCCGACCGGCTGAAATGCAGACCTGACCAAGGCGCACATCACAGGCATCCATATAACCTGCGAGGAACCAGCAACTCCTCAATAGTCGGGCACGTGCTGTGAAGTGTGACTTCTAGCCATTACCGATAGGGGCTTTCCAGGACTGATACCAGTGACCCCCTCCTAGGATGGGCCACCAATATTCTGACAACCAGGACTCCTGCTGATCAGCTCCTTAAAGAGACTGCAACACTTGGGTGAGCTCCATTTCCTCTTCTCAGGCCAGTGACGTCACATCCATTGCTTATATGGCCATAACTTAGCTCAGTCCCATTCAAATGAAAGGGGCTCAGTGACAATACCAAGGACAACCACTAGACCATGTATGGTGCTGCAGGCCCTTCCACCTGCGGTTTGGTAGGCGTTCCAAGTGTTGGACCCCACTGATCTGATACTAATGACCTGAGGATAGACGATCCATAGTAGTCTTGGAAAATCCCTTTAAGGACTTTTCATTCAGTTTTGCAGGTGGCAGTCCCATTATTAAACCTGCAGCATCCAATGAAGAGAAAACATAGTACAATATATGGTGCAATATATGGCCAAGCCAAAGCCTGCAGAGGGGGCCGCCCCTCCGGTCCCATTGTTACCCCCAATGGGAGATAAGAGAAGACACCTGCTGCATCCTGAGGACAATCTACAGGACCAAAGGCCAAAAATCACGATTAGGATCACTTTAGTGGCACAAAAGTCATTTGTATTCCCAACACCACATTCACAAGCCATGACATGAAGGGGACAACCTGCAAGATGTAACGTACTGCGACACTCACATCATCCCGGGCGTAGATCACACGCCTATGACCCAGAACATGTCTATAGGGCACATCACCTGAGACATCAAAGTCACCAAAACAACATTCCAAGACAGAATCTGCAGATTCCAGGCCCTGATCACCTGCACCGATCTAAAAGGGAGTCTCATCCCTGCAAAACTGCTGCCCGTGTATTATAGGAGACCCGGCGACAGGGTGTCAGTCCTGGACCAGGATATTATGGACCAAACTTTGCTCTGTTAATCTAAAGACTATAATTATATAGATAGATCTATCTATCTATCTATCATATATATATCTCACACACATTATATTAGAAGGCAGCAACAGAGTGTCAGAGAGTCACATGATGGGGCAGACACATATTCTATATACTCGCTGGGCTGTCACTAGAAGACTAAACGTTACATACAAGGTGACTGCACTAAATGTCATCCAACCAGGACCCCGACCAGTCATGTACAGATAGACCCACTGGAAGGGGCCCGAGGGGGTTATATGTGATATATAGGGGTATATGATAGAGGAGAGAAGCTGAGCTGTGTGATATATAGGGGTATATAATAGGTGAGAAGCTGAGCTGTGTGATATATAGGGTTATATGATAGAGGAGAGAAGCTGAGCTGTGTGATATACAGTCATATGAAAAAGTTTGGGCACCCCTATTAATCTTAATCATTTTTAGTTCTAAATATTTGGGTGTTTGCAGCAGCCATTTCAATTTGATATATCTAATAACTGATGGACACAGTAATATTTCAGGATTGAAATGAGGTTTATTGTACTAACAGAAAATGTGCAATATGCATTAAACCAAAATTTGACCGGTGCAAAAGTATGGGCACCTCAACAGAAAAGTGACATTAATATTTAGTAGATCCTCCTTTTGCAAAAATAACAGCCTCTAGTCGCTTCCTGTAGCTTTTAATCAGTTCCTGGATCCTGGATGAAGGTATTTTTGACCATTCCTCTTTACAAAACAATTCCAGTTCAGTTAAGTTTGATGGTCGCCGAGCATGGACAGCCCGCTTCAAATGATCCCACAGATGTTCAATGATATTCAGGTCTGGGGACTGGGATGGCCATTCCAGAACATTGTAATTGTTCCTCTGCATGAATGCCTGAGTAGATTTGGAGCTGGTTTTGCATTGTCTTGCTGAAATATCCATCCCCGGCGTAACTTCAAATTCGTCACTGATTCTTGTACATTATTCTCAAGAATCTGCTGATACTGAGTTGAATCCATGCGACCCTCAACTTTAACAAGATTCCCGGTGCCGGCATTGGCCACACAGCCCCAAAGCATGAAGGAACCTCCACCAAATTTTACAGTGGGTTGCAAGTGTTTTTCTTGGAATGCTGTGTTTTTTGGACGCCATGCATAACGCCTTTTTGTATGACCAAACAACTCAATCTTTGTTTCATCAGTCCACAGGACCTTCTTCCAAAATGAAGCTGGCTTGTCCAAATGTGCTTTTGCATACCTCAGGCGACTCTGTTTGTGGCGTGCTTTCAGAAATGGCTTCTTTCGCATCACTCTCCCATACAGCTTCTCCTTGTGCAAAGTGTGCTGTATTGTTGACCGATGCACAGTGACACCATCTGCAGCAAGATGATGCTGCAGCTCTTTGGAGGTGGTCTGTGGATTGTCCTTGACTGTTCTCACCATTCTTCTTCTCTGCCTTTCTGATATTTTTCTTGGCCTGCCACTTCTGGGCTTAACAAGAACTGTCCCTGTGGTCTTCCATTTCCTTACTATGTTCCTCACAGTGGAAACTGACAGGTTAGATCTCTGAGACAACTTTTTGTATCATTCCCCTGAACAACTATGTTGAACAATCTTTGTTTTCAGATCATTTGAGAGTTGTTTTGAGGAGCCCATGATGCCACTCTTCAGAGGAGATTCAAATAGGAGAACAACTTGCAATTGGCCACCTTAAATACCTTTTCTCATGATTGGATACACCTGGCTATGAAGTTCAAAGCTCAGTGAGGTTACAAAACCAATTTTGTGCTTCAGTAAGTCAGTAAAAAGTAGTTAGCAGTATTCAAATCAATAAAATGATAAGGGTACCCAAATTTTTGCACCGGTCAAATTTTGGTTTAATGAATATTGCACATTTTCTGTTAGTACAATAAACCTCATTTCAATCCTGAAATATTATTGTGTCCATCAGTTATTAGATATATCAAATTGAAATGGCTGTTGCAAACACCCAAATATTTAGAACTAAAAATGATTAAGATTAATAGGGGTGCCCAAACTTTTTCATATGACTGTATAGGGGTATATGATAGGAGAGAAGCTGAGCTGTGTGATATATAGGGTTATATGATAGGAGAGAAGCTGAGCTGTGTGATATATAGGGGTATAGGATAGAGGAGAGAAGCTGAGCTGTGTGATATATAGGGGTATATAATAGGAGAGAATCTGAGCTGTGTGATATATAGGGGTATAGGATAGAGAAGAGAAGCTGAGCTGTGTGATATATAGGGGTATATGATAGAGG
The DNA here is from genome assembly GCA_947044405.1 of Leptodactylus fallax. Lineage (NCBI taxonomy): Eukaryota > Metazoa > Chordata > Amphibia > Anura > Leptodactylidae > Leptodactylus > Leptodactylus fallax. Next base: position 314,584 of record CAMRHE010000780.1, on the reverse strand, counting down.
AGAGAAGCTGAGCTGTGTGATATATAGGGGTATATGATAGGAGAGAAGCTGAGCTGTGTGATATATAGGGGTATATGATAGGAGAAAAGCTGAGCTGTGTGATATATAGGGGTATATGATAGAGGAGAGAAGCTGAGCTGTGTGATATATAGGGTTATAGGATAGAGGAGAGAAGCTGAGCTGTGTGATATATAGGAGTATATGATAGGAGAGAAGCTGAGCTGTGTGATATATAGGGGTATATGATAGGAGAGAAGCTGAGCTGTGTGATATATAGGGTTATATGATAGGAGAGAAGCTGAGCTGTGTGATATATAGGGGTATATAATAGGAGAGAAGCTGAGCTGTGTGATATATAGGGTTATATGATCGGAGAAAAGCTGAGCTGTGTGATATATAGGGGTATATGATAGAGGAGAGAAGCTGAGCTGTGTGATATATAGGGGTATATAATAGGAGAGAAGCTGAGCTGTGTGATATATAGGGTTATATGATAGAGGAGAGAAGCTGAGCTGTGTGATATATAGGGATATATGATAGAGGAGAGAAGCTGAGCTGTGTGATATATAGGGTTATAGGATAGAGGAGAGAAGCTGAGCTGTGTGATATATAGGGGTATATAATAGGAGAGAAGCTGAGCTGTGTGATATATAGGGTTATATGATAGGAGAGAAGCTGAGCTGTGTGATATATAGGGTTATATGATAGAGGAGAGAAGCTGAGCTGTGTGATATATAGGGGTATATGATAGGAGAGAAGCTGAGCTGTGTGATATATAGGGGTATATGATAGGAGAGAAGCTGAGCTGTGTGATATATAGGGTTATAGGATAGAGGAGAGAAGCTGAGCTGTGTGATATATAGGGGTATATGATAGGAGAGAAGCTGAGCTGTGTGATATACAGGGGTATATAATAGGAGAGAAGCTGAGCTGTGTGATATATAGGGGTATATGATAGAGGAGAGAAGCCGAGCTGTGTGATATATAGGGGTATATGATAGGGGAGAGAAGCTGAGCTGTGTGATATATAGGGTTATATGATAGGAGAGAAGCTGAGCTGTGTGATATATAGGGGTATATGATAGGAGAGAATCTGAGCTGTGTGATATACAGGGAGTATATAAGAGGAGAGAAGCTGAGCTGTGTGATATATAGGGGTATATAATAGGAGAGAAGCTGAGCTGTGTGATATATAGGGGTATATAATAGGAGAGAAGCTGAGCTGTGTGATATATAGGGTTATATGATAGAGGAGAGAAGCTGAGCTGTGTGATATATAGGGGTATATGATAGGAGAGAAGCTGAGCTGTGTGATATATAGGGGTATATGATAGAGGAGAGACTGAGCTGTGTGATATATAGGGTTATATGATAGGAGAGAAGCTGAGCTGTGTGATATATAGGGGTATATAATAGGAGAGAAGCTGAGCTGTGTGATATATAGGGTTATAGGTGATAGGAGAGAAGCTGAGCTGTGTGATATATAGGGGTATATGATAGAGGAGAGAATCTGAGCTGTGTGATATATAGGGTTATACAGTCATATGAAAAAGTTTTGGCCCCCCTTTTTATTTTTAATTTTTTTTATTTCTAAATATTTGGGTGTTTGCAACAGCCATTTCAATTTGATATAACTAATAAGTGATGGACACAGTAATATTTTTGGATTTTTTTTTGTTTTTTTTTTTTAAAAAAAAAATTGTGATTTATATTTAAAAAAAATTTTTGTGGTGGAAAAGTTTTGGGACCTCAACAAAAAAGTGAAATTTTTTTTTTTTAGTTCCTCCTTTTGCCTCTAGTCGCTTTCTGTAGCTTTTAATCAGTTCCTGGATCCTGGATGAAGGTATTTTTGACCATTCCTCTTTACAAAACAATTCCAGTTCAGTTAAGTTTGATGGTCGCCAAGCATGGACAGCCCGCTTCAAATTATCCCACAGATGTTCAATGATATTCAGGTCTGGGGACTGGGATGGCCATTCCAGAACATTGTAATTGTTCCTCTGCATGTATGCCTGAGTAGATTTGGAGCTGTGTTTTGGATCATTGTCTTGCTGAAATATCCATCCCCGGCGTAACTTCAAATTCGTCACTGATTCTTGTACATTATTCTCAAGAATCTGCTGATACTGAGTTGAATCCATGCACCTTCACCTCTCTCTTTTTTCTCTTTGCGTTTTGGGGCCCCCCCCCCCCCCCCCCCAGACCTCCCCCCCCCCCCTTTTATTTTTGGGGGGGGTTTTTTTTTTTTTTGTTGTTTTTTTTTTTTTTTTTTTTGCCTTCCTTTTTTTTTTTTTACCAACCAATTTTTTTTTTTTTTCTTCCCTCCCCCTCCTTTTCTTCTATAAATTTGGCTTGTTCTAATGTTGTTTTTTTTTCCTCCGCCGCCTCCTTTTTTGGTGTTGTTTTTTTAAAGACTTTTTTTTCCTCTCCTTTCCCTCCACTTTTTCCTTTTGGCCAGGGGGGTTTTTTTTTTTTTCTGCGCAACAACACCCCCTCCCCCACAAGATTATTGTTCCTCTCTTTGGGTGTGGTGTGTGTTTTTTTTTTTTCTTTTTTTCCCCCTTCTTTTTTTCCTCCTTTTTTTTTTTTTTTGGCGCCCCCCCTTTGGGTTTTAAAAAAAACTTTCCCTGTGTTCTTCCTTTTCTTTATTTTTTTCCCCCCGGGGAAACCGACAGGTTTAATCTCTGAGACAACTTTTTGTATCCTCCCCTGAACAACTATGTTGAACAATCTTTGTTTTCAGATCATTTGAGAGTTGTTTTGAGGAGCCCATGATGCCACTCTTCAGAGGAGATTCAAATATGAGAACAACTTGCAATTGGCCACCTTAAATACCTTTTCTCATGATTGGATACACCTGGCTATGAAGTTCAAAGCTCAGTGAGGTTACAAAACCAATTTTGTGCTTCAGTAAGTCAGTAAAAAGTAGTTAGCAGTATTCAAATCAATAAAATGATAAGGGTACCCAAATTTTTGCACCGGTCAAATTTTGGTTTAATGCATATTGCACATTTTCTGTTAGTACAAAAACCCTCATTTCAATCCTGAAATATTACTGTGTCCATCAGTTATTAGATATATCAAATTGAAATGGCTGTTGCAAACACCCAAATATTTAGAACTAAAAATGATTAAGATTAATAGGGGTGCCCAAACTTTTTCATATGACTGTATAATAGGAGAGAAGCTGAGCTGTGTGGTATATAGGGATATATGATAGGAGAGAAGCTGAGCTGTGTGATATATAGGGGTATATAATAGGAGAGAAGCTGAGCTGTGTGATATATAGGGTTATATGATAGAGGAGAGAAGCTGAGCTGTGTGATATATAGGGGTATATGATAGAGGAGAGAAGCTGAGCTGTGTGATATATAGGGGTATATGATAGAGGGGAGAAGCTGAGCTGTGTGATATATAGGGGTATATAATAGGAGAGAAGCTGAGCTGTGTGATATATAGGGGTATATGATAGGAGAGAAGCTGAGCTGTGTGATATATAGGGGTATATAATAGGAGAGAAGCTGAGCTGTGTGATATATAGGGGTATATGATAGGAGAGAAGCTGAGCTGTGTGATATATAGGGTTATATGATAGAGGAGAGAAGCTGAGCTGTGTGATATATAGGGTTATAGGATAGAGGAGAGAAGCTGAGCTGTGTGATATATAGGGTTATATGATAGGAGAGAAGCTGAGCTGTGTGATATATAGGGGTATATGATAGAGGAGAGAAGCTGAGCTGTGTGATATATAGGGGTATATGATAGAGGAGAGAAGCTGAGCTGTGTGATATATAGGGGTATATGATAGGAGAGAAGCTGAGCTGTGTGATATATAGGGTTATATGATAGGAGAGAAGCTGAGCTGTGTGATATATAGGGGTATATAATAGGAGAGAAGCTGAGCTGTGTGATATATAGGGGTATATAATAGGAGAGAAGCTGAGCTGTGTGATATATAGGGTCATATGATAGAGGAGAGAAGCTGAGCTGTGTGATATATAGGGTTATAGGATAGAGGAGAGAAGCTGAGCTGTGTGATATATAGGGGTATATGATAGAGGGGAGAAGCTGAGCTGTGTGATATATAGGGGTATATAATAGGAGAGAAGCTGAGCTGTGTGATATATAGGGGTATATGATAGAGGGGAGAAGCTGAGCTGTGTGATATATAGGGGTATATGATAGAGGAGAGAAGCTGAGTTGTGTGATATATAGGGGTATATGATAGAGGAGAGAAGCTGAGCTGTGTGATATATAGGGGTATATAATAGGAGAGAAGCTGAGCTGTGTGATATATAGGGGTATATGATAGGAGAGAAGCTGAGCTGTGTGATATACAGGGAGTATATAAGAGGAGAGAAGCTGAGCTGTGTGATATATAGGGGTATATAAGAGGAGAGAAGCTGAGCTGTGTGATATATAGGGTTATAGGATAGGAGAGAAGCTGAGCTGTGTGATATACAGGGAGTATATAAGAGGAGAGAAGCTGAGCTGTGTGATATATAGGGTTATAGGATAGGAGAGAAGCTGAGCTGTGTGATATACAGGGAGTATATAAGAGGAGAGAAGCTGAGCTGTGTGTGGCGCCGTCGCTGAAGGCAGGCAGTCTTTGTACCATCTTTATTGCAGTATCTGGATATGGACATGGGTCTGTATTCACACTGTACCGTATATACATCAGGAATGTCGCACAGTTCCAGGACTCGGCCGTACCTCAGCTTATGTCAGGTGTGATCCATATGATGAGATAGAAAGCCGAGCGCTGAGAACAGGTACAGAGTTGGCACAAAGCGCCGCACCTTACAGCACAATAGTCAGGGTCATGAGAAAAGCGTGACCACAAGACAATGGGCTCTACGGTGAAGCAGACACAAACCACAATGTGTCTGCCCATCTACAAAGAGCAGAAACCAGTGCCGGCTGTAACTGGGGCCAGTATACAGGGAGACGTACTGGGCTGCTGTGTGGGATAAACCAGAACGTAGCTATAGAAACCCCGTGACTCACAAGCAGTGCGGTACATCGCTATACGCCGTGTACTGGGAGGACGAGCTGTAATTATATAGTTGTCACTCCAATACGCCTTCAGGTGTCAGATTATATCGTAGGTAGAATGAAGAATTACACACTGAAAAGTGAAGGAGAAATCAAGATGGGGGGGAAGAGAGCAAGAGACTTCATTATCTGCCGCCATACTGGTCTAATGACAACGCAGCGGCTTCATCCTGTTCATATCAGTCAGCAGCAGACACTATATATTATATATATGCACATACACGTATATATGGACAAGCAGGTGCAGGGTAAAGCATGAAGGAAACGCCAAGTGCTTTTTGAATTCAGACCAGCGTTGCGGCCTCTTCACTACTTACCAAGCACAGCGCCGTACACTGTATAGTGGCTGTGTGTGGTATTGCAGCTCAGCCCCTTTCACTTGAATGGGGCAGAGCTACAAACTGGTCACGTGACATCACTGGCTTGTCAAGCAGAAGCCACAATGCCACTTCAGTCAGCTGATGGAGGGGGTGCAGGACCCCACGTACTGGATATTGATGACCTATCCTAAGGAAAAGCAGGACAGTTCATGAATAAGTCACTGGTGGGGTCTGACCACTGGGACCCCCACAGATCAGCTGGTTTTGCCTTTGGGCTAGTGCTGTGGTATAGAGCCGTACATAGCGTAATGGCATAGTCCCACTTGTCTCCTGGCAGGGCCATGTAGCCATTAGTTCAGCACCCTACATGACCAGTCCATGTCCTCAGTGGTCACATCACTCACTTCTGGCAACGAGGCCTTGGCACGAGACCAAATGGACACCAGCGGAAAACAGAGCACCAGGGACTGGCAAGGTTTTTCCTTCGTTTTACACCTCCCCCAACATTGGACCAATTCCTGGACAATCCCTTTAAGACTTCATCACTGCCATCCCAGAAAAGAATCAAATATACGGTCAAATATAAAACTAAGGAAAGAACCAAAAACCGAACCCCTAATAATACAAGTACAAGGTAGAGAGGTCTACGAGGAACATGTGGACACTGCGGCCACTTCTGAAGCCCCCTTTAATTCCCTGGACAGAGCGGTCAGCAAACAGATGGGACAGGGCAGGGAATTAAAGGAATGTTGTAGTGGTGCTCAGTGCGTGCCCCCACACAGCAGAGCCAGAACACAGCGCCCCATTCACCAGCTCCTATACACTCAGCATATGGGGCAGAGAGCAAAGTCCCTAAGTCCGGGCTCGGGACTGAACCTGCCGCCTCTGAACACGAGCAATCTGTCCTACGACCCGTGCACAAAGCTGCGCAATGGTTACTGAGTGACCGAGGTTAAAGACCATATTAGACTTGGTAATGAAGGTCGCCTTTCATCTGAAAACAATCCAAACCAGCTCGCCCCTCCTAGGATCGCAGTGTGCTCAGCTTCCTGCAACACTAACAGGCAGGACTACCAAAACAGAAGGCTCTGTGACCACCAATGGCCGCCGTACGGTGCAGTAACCGGGCCGGTAGCCAAGAGGCGCCCCCTGCTAGCAGAATACACATCACAGGGGAGGGCCTGAGTCTGCTAAAGCTTCCCAATATCCCCAAAAGCACCCCTATAAGGCGGCCCCGGCACACGCTTCATATACATGTAAGATCACAAGTCACATTCATCAGGTCATAGGACAGGCAGGAGAAGACTATAGCGGCTGGCTGATCGGCCTGTAGTAACAAGGGGGTCGGGGGGTAGGACTGGAGAACCCCCCAGAGCACCACAACAGCCGCTATACTAAAGCTACGGACGGGAGATGGTCAAGGAGCCCACACAAGCACTGATCTGCGAGGATAGGTTATCAATTCATAAGCCTAGGAAAGTCAGCGAGCACCTGCGCAGAACTCCACGAATAGCCAATGCACTGACCAGGATACAGGACCCCTCTGATGGCCGCCTTTATGTCATCCCTGTGAAGTGCAAATCTCATGGCAGCCGATACAGGGATGAGAGCAGATAGAACGATCCTCGCAGACTGTATATATGGCCTCACAGGGGTTAACTTAATGCAAGTTTAATCTACTTACAGCTAGGTAATCCTTAAAGACGCAGCAGCAGTGACCAGACAGCAGGGACGACATACAGTCTTATTGGGGGGGGTCGTCTACTGCTCCTCATCGTAGGCCGGCAGAAGTCCAGGGGTTCACGCTACACGTGGCCAAAAAGTGTGACTGTCAAGGAGGGAAGTATCGAGCAGAGGATCGCTCTATGACAGCCATATAATCTATCCCACTTGTCATCAATCACTAGCACATACATATCCCATTACACCATGGCCATAGCTATTCCTCCCAACCCACATTCACATGCACACCTGGCCAAGCATGCATGTGCTAATGAGTAGATGTCAATAAGCCACTGCCCAACTCAAACACCAACTTATCACTCTTGAGAACCAAGTCTTGGAGATGCTGATCCTGGTTCCTACCCCGATATTTACCCAGGGGAGGGTCGGGACACACTAAATATTTGGCTGATCCCTTCAAATTCAGCAAGCTTAGCCAACAATAATGTAATGCAGGTACCCATCTTAGAGGGACTGAACAGGATTAGTAAAACATGGCTGATTTCTTCCAAAAACAGCACCACATCTGCCTTCAGGTTGTATGTGGTATTACAGCCCAGTCCAATAGAGTTGTAATACCAGACCCAACATAAGACAGGTGTTTCTAGAAGTAAGCAGCCATGTTCTTTAACCCCTTCAGGTCAGAGGAAGTAACATTGCAGGGTTGCACCAAGAACTGACTGACTTTGGGTCCTCAGACATGTCCTACACAGAGTCCTGGAAAAACACTGGATACGTCCCGCTTTGCCAATCCTAGTCCGCTGGGCTTGCCGAAACATGAAATCTTATGGAATAATGATTAATTCCCCCACCCCAAAGTCACTCCCTGCCCGGGCACAGACGTGTGCTAAGGACATGCTACATATATGATCTGGTGCGGGGAGTCACTTACTTATAAGGCTGTGGCATCTTCAGGGAGGCAGCTGGCACAGGAACTGCCCGGACGGGTTTTAGAGGGCAGTCTTGTCAGGGCCTCCCTTATACCCACACACTACAAACTGGGAAGAACTATGCGTCTCTTCCCACAGAAATGACCAGACCCCCCACTCCCTCCCCGAAATGAGGAGCGCACTGGCAAAAGAGGACCCGTCTCTGCACACCGAGCTGCCAAATCCGCCTTGGTTTTAAATTGCACAGAAAATACACATTTTCTTGGCTCATCCCTAAATAGATCCACTGTCAGGAGAAGATTCTGTCACTGCGGGATACGGCGAGCCTCCCAAAATATAACAGGATATATTGTGTATTCAGTAGAGTCAGCAACAGGGCTGCTTCATAGGAAAGCCAGCGCAGTGCACCAGAGGCAGCACACAAAGGGTTAAGGCGGTCCCGGCCTCAGTGGGGGGGGGGGGGGGGTCTCCTGAAACCTTTACACCTGCCCAGAACCCTCCTGTAACCAGCTCTCCTCCGTACACACCCCTCTGGGAAGCTTGCACTCACTTTGGGCAGAAATCTCCTGCAGCTAAATAGGTCACATTACTGCAGAAGCCGCTGCACAACAAGTCGTGGTCCCCCCGCCCCCCCCTGCGGGGCCCACCTAAATGCCAAGCCCCCTCCCCCCAATGGCAAGTTGTAATAGAGACTCTTACCTGGCCCCACAAGCCGAGGGTAAACACCGCCTCGGGAGCCTTTGGTCTGTCTGGCAAGCAAGTAGGTTGGAAAATGTCAATGTGTGTTGGCAGAGGAGCGGCGGCGGCGGCGCTGTGTGAGGGGGCTGGAGTCAGGCACGGAACGCAGGAATACGCCAGGGCGGCCGCACACCGCATACAGCCCAGGAGCCCCCTTTGAATTTGTTAAGGCATCGCAGGGCTGATCTGGACAGAACGAGCTTTGTTCTGGAGAAGGAAAAAAAAATAGAAAAGGGAATGGATGGGAGGGGGTGTGGTGGGGCGATGAGAAGGGAACGGCGTCACAACACGACGCCTATATGGTCAGGAAGAGGATGCAGGCAATATACACCACTAATACAATGCTGGCCCGAGGACATGTCTAAGCATCATAGTCAATGCACAGAATCGCAGGGAGTGACTACGACAACAGAGCCTGCAAGTGCCACATGTAAACACAGTGGTCTTATGCATGCTTGGCCACCATTCACTCCTATGGGACTGAGAAGACCTGCCATTCAGAAAGTGACCGAGCATGCACATCCCCACTATTCACAAGGGACACTTAAGGGCCCCCAGTCTCCCGACACAGGATATAGGTCTTTATTTGTCCCACACCTATAAATGGATTTCGTGTTCTGCGACTGGTTCACACAGAGGAGTTTGGAGCAGATTTTGAGGATGTGACTAGTTCTGCGCTTACTGCCTACGAGGCTGATCAGCGGGAAATCCTCCGTTTCGGCTTTTCAGCATGGGTTCCGCAGGGCCAGTTTTCAAATAGGAATTTAAGGAGGGAGGCGGCTCCAATCCCCAGACAACGTCCTCCATGTCAACTTCTCCTAAAAACCATTTCTCATGTACTAAAGGTCACCACGGCCTAGCGATGGCCCCTGTACCCTCCAGAGCAGGCATCCCATAGGTGTCAGCCACTGGCTGCATAAATGTCACATGACCAACTGGCCCCAGCGGTCACCTAAGGATCGTGCACAGGTCACCACTATCGGATCGGATGCAGCAATCCCATGACAGACGTCATTGCTTGTGGTGTACAGAGTGCTGCTGGGCAGGAGGGACATAGTAGGGGAGTGCCCATACTTACCTGCATACAGGGCAGTGATGTCATCCTGACCTGTATACTGCTGCAGCCATCCCACTGACATGACATCACCACTGCAGCCGCTCTGTATACAAATAGAGGAGGCAACGGGCGGATCACACAGGAGCTGAGGATGCAGGTAAGTATCAGGGCAGATTTAATTTCCCCTCCCCAGTGAGAACACACTCAAGCGAGCCAAGACTGCATGTGTATGGGTGGAGGGTGACGGAATAGCTGTTGGTCAAACACATATAGCAGGTAACAGAGACATGGCGCCTATGCGGATATCCGTCACGTACAGACCCTATGACTTATGACTGGGTCTGCCATCACTAATAGTCATTTCTTCCAATTTTCTTAACTGAACCCTCAGTGCAAGTGTGAACAGAGCCCAAGATCTGCCACACAGACAAACACCATCTCAAACTCCTCCATAAACATGCACACTTGGCCGAAAGCTCAAGTATCCTGAATGAGGAAAAAGTTGCGGCAAGACACCTCCGTAGCCTCATCTCCCCAAGGACAAAGCATCAAGCATGTGGAAATGCTGCAGCCCGATCCTTCTGACCCTCCACATGAGCAGGAGGACCAGCAGAGGGTCTATGGATGTCCCTGATGGTATTCAGCATATATTATACCAAGCTCGGCTTCAGTTATATGGGGGTTGGACTTCGTTTCCAGCAATCTCTGATATTCGTCGCGGTCCTGGATGGAGCCCTGCGCGGCAGCCATAAATACTTCACACCAGCGAGTCACCCAGAAAGTCAAACAAGTGCAAGATATTATCAGGAAATTATCAAGCCGAGAAAGTTATGCAAAAAGACCTGCCACATATCAGGCGCAGCGGCTGCTAAGTACCTGCTGGTAAGTGGCCAAAAACAGAATCCACCGCGGGTTACTAGGTAATGATTTGTGAAGGGCGAGGGGAGAGGTCTCCAGAAGAAGCCGCTGCGAGAGCGGGGGAAAGGAGCGGGCATGGCGAAATCCAACAGGCTGACCCTCATCTATGGCAGAGCGCCAGGAAGCCCCCACATATGAGGGGCTCACAACTGTCCCCTACGGCAAGTGAAAGGAGGATTGGTCATCTGGATTTCAACATGCCCGATCCCGCTGTTCTCAGGCCGGATAAGCCGCTGTCAGGGCAGTTAGGTAGTGACTCGCTCCCCTCTCCCCATTTAGAACACATGCATGCTTGGCATAGCTACAGTGTTCGTGATCTGGAGGCGTCTTCACTATACATGTGGCGTACGATAGGTACAGTCTGATTAGAAGTAAAGATCTTCTCGAGCTCGTCTGCCAGCGACAAGGACGCGGTGACCAGGTCACATTTCTCCTGATGTTTGTGGCCCAGATAAGAGGTAAGTGTCACATACCTACCACGAGTACCAGCACAACAAGTCAGACAAGTGTGCGAGAAGACAAAGAAGCGGAAGTGAAAAGGTTACAGAAAAGCTCCTTTAACCCCGAATATTCAGGTCCTGGCTGGCTCCGACTACTGAACTATACATGACCATGATGGGAAAGTTCACTCAGGAGTAGTCAGGGATAAAAGGATTGGACATGATGAATTTTAATATGCGCGATCATTTTTCTGGAGGCAGTAAAGTCCCTGCTCGGCGGAGTCTGACATCTACTCAGTGATCACACAGGACATACCGAGTGTGCATGTGTGTGAAGATCTTAAGGAACAACTGTCAGGGCTTGGCCAATAGCTGTTGAGGTGTACGGCCATCTTAAGCCCTCATTCACATGACCGTGTGTGCAGTGGAAGGAGGATTTGAGGTTTTAAAGGGAAGACACTCAGATGGTCTGCCTTGCACTGATTTCAGGGTTGGGGGGTGGGTAGGGGGTCCGCCCCGTTGTCAGAGAGCTGTATAGGACATGCCCCCATGTTCCACAGAAAGAGCATCAGAACCCCCTTGGGCTGCACAGCCTCATGTGTACGAGGCTTAAGAGATTCCAGATTACTTTGCAGCATCTGTGCCATAAAGCAGCTGCTAGACTTTCAGTTTCTGTCTATTGTGCAGGGGGCAGAGGTGAAAGGTTACCCAAAAGGCATATCAAAGTGCCTGGAGTAACAAGGCGGCGCCTGACACCGCAGGGGTGACATCAGTAGTGTAGACCGGTCACGCTGCAGCCAATCACATGTCCAGTGTTATTTGAGTATAATAAAGCATCTTTGGTGAAGCGCGGTCCCCACACCTCATTTTTGGGGAGATTCTCCTACCAATCCACTACATCACTGTTTACATGACAGGGCAACTCCCATTTGACATGTCTCTATTCACACCAATGGAAGCGTGATGCCGTGCTAGCCATCACATGATTAACTCAGAGGGTGACCGATGACATCACTGACCGCTATACTGGGAACATCGGGGAACCCTCAACATGTTCATGGAACAACAGCAAGAATCGTGCTGTATCCTGCACAACGGGAGTAGTCATGTGACCGAAAGGCAGGGCACAAATAGCGTAAGAGCAGCCATAAGTCATGTACACCCCCCCCCCCAATTATACATAATATATACTCAGGCCTGACTACCACATGGACAGAAGAAGAAGACGACACGTATGTAGCAACAGGGTAAGGTGTACAGAACACGTAACACGCGGGGACAGTCCTCCAAATATGGGTATAAACATGAAGCGGGATACAGGTCAGGCCGCAGAGACCCTGGAGCTGCCCCCATAACAGTGCCCGCCAGGAAGTGACAGCGAGCCAAAGAGACCCTGGAGCTGCCCCCATAACAGTGCCCGCCAGGAAGTGACAGCGAGCCAAAGAGACCCTGGAGCTGCCCCCATAACACAGCCTACCAGGAAGTGACAGCGAGCCGCAGAGACCCTGGAGCTGCCCCCATAACAGTGCCCGCCAGGAAGTGACAGCGAGCCAAAGAGACCCTGGAGCTGCCCCCATAACAGTGCCCGCCAGGAAGTGACAGCGAGCCACAGAGACCCTGGAGCTGCCCCCATAACAGTGCCTACCAGGAAGTGACAGCGAGCCGCAGAGACCCTGGAGCTGCCCCCATAACAGTGCCCGCCAGGAAGTGACAGCGAGCCACAGAGACCCTGGAGCTGCCCCATAACACAGCCTGCCAGGAAGTGACAGCGAGCCGCAGAGACCCTGGAGCTGCCCCATAACACAGCCTGCCAGGAAGTGACAGCGAGCCACAGAGACCCTGGAGCTGCCCCCATAACAGTGCCCGCCAGGAAGTGACAGCGAGCCACAGAGACCCTGGAGCTGCCCCCATAACAGTGCCTACCAGGAAGTGACAGTGAGCCGCAGAGACCCTGGAGCTGCCCCCATAACAGTGCCCGCCAGGAAGTGACAGCGAGCCACAGAGACCCTGGAGCTGCCCCATAACACAGCCTGCCAGGAAGTGACAGCGAGCCACAGAGACCCTGGAGCTGCCCAATAACAGTGCCCGCCAGGAAGTGACAGCGAGCCACAGAGACCCTGGAGCTGCCCCCATAACAGTGCCTACCAGGAAGTGACAGCGAGCCGCAGAGACCCTGGAGCTGCCCCCATAACAGTGCCCGCCAGGAAGTGACAGCGAGCCAAAGAGACCCTGGAGCTGCCCCCATAACACAGCCTACCAGGAAGTGACAGCGAGCCGCAGAGACCCTGGAGCTGCCCCCATAACAGTGCCTGCCAGGAAGTGACAGCGAGCCAAAGAGACCCTGGAGCTGCCCCCCATAACAGTGCCCGCCAGGAAGTGACAGCGAGCCACAGAGACCCTGGAGCTGCCCCCATAACAGTGCCTACCAGGAAGTGACAGCGAGCCGCAGAGACCCTGGAGCTGCCCCCATAACAGTGCCCGCCAGGAAGTGACAGCGAGCCACAGAGACCCTGGAGCTGCCCCATAACACAGCCTGCCAGGAAGTGACAGCGAGCCGCAGAGACCCTGGAGCTGCCCCATAACACAGCCTGCCAGGAAGTGACAGCGAGCCACAGAGACCCTGGAGCTGCCCCCATAACAGTGCCCGCCAGGAAGTGACAGCGAGCCACAGAGACCCTGGAGCTGCCCCCATAACAGTGCCCGCCAGGAAGTGACAGCGAGCCACAGAGACCCTGGAGCTGCCCCATAACACAGCCTGCCAGGAAGTGACAGCGAGCTGCAGAGACCCTGGAGCTGCCCCCATAACACAGCCTGCTAGGAAGTGACAGCGAGCCACAGAGACCCTGGAGCTGCCCCCATAACACAGCCTGCTAGGAAGTGACAGCGAGCCACAGAGACCCTGGAGCTGCCCCCATAACACAGCCTGCCAGGAAGTGACAGCGAGCTGCAGAGACCTTGGAGCTGCCCCATAACACAGCCTGCCAGGAAGTGACAGCGAGCCACAGAGACCCTGGAGCTGCCCCATAACACAGCCTGCTAGGAAGTGACAGCGAGCCGCAGAGACCCTGGAGCTGCCCCCATAACAGTGCCCGCCAGGAAGTGAAAGCGAGCCACAGAGACCCTGGAGCTGCCCCATAACACAGCCTGCCAGGAAGTGACAGCGAGCCGCAGAGACCCTGGAGCTGCCCCCATAACAGTGCCCGCCAGGAAGTGACAGCGAGCCACAGAGACCCTGGAGCTGCCCCCATAACACAGCCTGCTAGGAAGTGACAGCGAGCCGCAGAGACCCTGGAGCTGCCCCCATAACAGTGCCCGCCAGGAAGTGACAGCGAGCCAAAGAGACAGACCCTGGAGCTGCCCCCATAACACAGCCTGCCAGGAAGTGACAGCGAGCCACAGAGACCCTGGAGCTGCCCCATAACACAGCCTGCCAGGAAGTGACAGCGAGCCGCAGAGACCCTGGAGCTGCCCCCATAACAGTGCCTACCAGGAAGTGACAGCGAGCCACAGAGACCCTGGAGCTGCCCCCATAACACAGCCTGCTAGGAAGTGACAGCGAGCCGCAGAGACCCTGGAGCTGCCCCCCATAACAGTGCCTACCAGGAAGTGACAGCGAGCCAAAGAGACAGACCCTGGAGCTGCCCCCATAACACAGCCTGCCAGGAAGTGACAGCGAGCCACAGAGACCCTGGAGCTGCCCCCGTAACAGTGCCCGCCAGGAAGTGACAGCGAGCCACAGAGACCCTGGAGCTGCCCCATAACACAGCCTGCCAGGAAGTGACAGCGAGCCACAGAGATCCTGGAGCTGCCCCCATAACACAGCCTGCCAGGAAGTGACAGCGAGCCACAGAGACCCTGGAGCTGCCCCCATAACACAGCCTGCTAGGAAGTGACAGCGAGCCACAGAGACCCTGGAGCTGCCCCCATAACACAGCCTGCCAGGAAGTGACAGCGAGCCACAGAGACCCTGGAGCTGCCCCCATAACAGTGCCCGCCAGGAAGTGACAGCGAGCCACAGAGACCCTGGAGCTGCTCAATAACAGTGCCCGCCAGGAAGTGACAGAAAGCCACAGAGACCCTGGAGCTGCCCCCATAACACAGCCTGCCAGGAAGTGACAGTGAGCCGCAGAGACAGACCCTGGAGCTGCCCCCATAACAGTGCCCGCCAGGAAGTGACAGCGAGCCACAGAGACCCTGGAGCTGCCCCCATAACAGTGCCTACCAGGAAGTGACAGCGAGCCAAAGAGACAGACCCTGGAGCTGCCCCCATAACACAGCCTGCCAGGAAGTGACAGCGAGCCACAGAGACCCTGGAGCTGCCCCCGTAACAGTGCCCGCCAGGAAGTGACAGCGAGCCACAGAGACCCTGGAGCTGCCCCATAACACAGCCTGCCAGGAAGTGACAGCGAGCCACAGAGATCCTGGAGCTGCCCCCATAACACAGCCTGCCAGGAAGTGACAGCGAGCCACAGAGACCCTGGAGCTGCCCCCATAACACAGCCTGCTAGGAAGTGACAGCGAGCCACAGAGACCCTGGAGCTGCCCCCATAACACAGCCTGCCAGGAAGTGACAGCGAGCCACAGAGACCCTGGAGCTGCCCCCATAACACAGCCTGCCAGGAAGTGACAGCGAGCCACAGAGACCCTGGAGCTGCTCAATAACAGTGCCCGCCAGGAAGTGACAGAAAGCCACAGAGACCCTGGAGCTGCCCCCATAACACAGCCTGCCAGGAAGTGACAGTGAGCCGCAGAGACAGACCCTGGAGCTGCCCCCATAACAGTGCCCGCCAGGAAGTGACAGCGAGCCACAGAGACCCTGGAGCTGCCCCCATAACACAGCCTGCCAGGAAGTGACAGCGAGCCACAGAGACCCTGGAGCTGCCCCCGTAACAGTGCCCGCCAGGAAGTGACAGCGAGCCACAGAGACCCTGGAGCTGCCCCCGTAACACAGCCTGCCAGGAAGTGACAGCGAGCCACAGAGACCCTGGAGCTGCCCCATAACACAGCCTGTCAGGAAGTGACAGCGAGCTGCAGAGACCCTGGAGCTGCCCCCATAACAGTGCCTACCAGGAAGTGACAGCGAGCCACAGAGACAGACCCTGGAGCTGCCCCCATAACAGTGCCTACCAGGAAGTGACAGCGAGCCACAGAGACAGACCCTGGAGCTGCCCCATAACAGTGCCCGCCAGGAAGTGACAGAGAGCCACAGAGACCCTGGAGCTGCCCCCATAACAGTGCCCGCCAGGAAGTGACAGCGAGCCACAGAGACCCTGGAGCTGCCCCCATAACACAGCCTGCCAGGAAGTGACAGCGAGCCGCAGAGACCCTGGAGCTGCCCCATAACACCGCCTGCCAGGAAGTGACAGCGAGCCACAGAGACCCTGGAGCTGCCCCCATAACACAGCCTGCCAGGAAGTGACAGCGAGCCACAGAGACCCTGGAGCTGCCCAATAACAGTGCCCGCCAGGAAGTGACAGCGAGCCACAGAGACCCTGGAGCTGCCCCCATAACACAGCCTGCCAGGAAGTGACAGTGAGCCGCAGAGACAGACCCTGGAGCTGCCCCCATAACAGTGCCTGCCAGGAAGTGACAGCGAGCCGCAGAAACAGACCCTGGAGCTGCCCCCATAACAGTGCCTACCAGGAAGTGACAGCGAGCCACAGAGACCCTGGAGCTGCCCCCGTAACAGTGCCCGCCAGGAAGTGACAGCGAGCCACAGAGACCCTGGAGCTGCCCCCGTAACACAGCCTGCCAGGAAGTGACAGCGAGCCGCAGAGACCCTGGAGCTGCCCCCATAACAGTGCCCGCCAGGAAGTGACAGCGAGCCGCAGAGACAGACCCTGGAGCTGCCCCCATAACAGTGCCCGCCAGGAAGTGACAGCGAGCCGCAGAGACAGACCCTGGAGCTGCCCCCATAACAGTGCCCGCCAGGAAGTGACAGCGAGCCACAGAGACCCTGGAGCTGCCCCCATAACAGTGCCCGCCAGGAAGTGACAGCGAGCCACAGAGACCCTGGAGCTGCCCCATAACACAGCCTGCCAGGAAGTGACAGCGAGCCGCAGAGACCCTGGAGCTGCCCCCATAACAGTGCCCGCCAGGAAGTGACAGCGAGCCGCAGAGACAGACCCTGGAGCTGCCCCCATAACAGTGCCCGCCAGGAAGTGACAGCGAGCCACAGAGACCCTGGAGCTGCCCCCATAACAGTGCCCGCCAGGAAGTGACAGCGAGCCACAGAGACCCTGGAGCTGCCCCATAACACAGCCTGCCAGGAAGTGACAGCGAGCCGCAGAGACAGACCCTGGAGCTGCCCCCATAACAATGCCTGCCAGGAAGTGACAGCGAGCCACAGAGACCCTGGAGCTGCCCCATAACACAGCCTACCAGGAAGTGACAGCGAGCCGCAGAGACAGACCCTGGAGCTGCCCCCATAACAATGCCTGCCAGGAAGTGACAGCGAGCCACAGAGACCCTGGAGCTGCCCCATAACACAGCCTGCTAGGAAGTGACAGCGAGCCGCAGAGACCCTGGAGCTGCCCCCATAACAGTGCCCGCCAGGAAGTGAAAGCGAGCCACAGAGACCCTGGAGCTGCCCCATAACACAGCCTGCCAGGAAGTGACAGCGAGCCGCAGAGACCCTGGAGCTGCCCCCATAACAGTGCCCGCCAGGAAGTGACAGCGAGCCACAGAGACCCTGGAGCTGCCCCCATAACACAGCCTGCTAGGAAGTGACAGCGAGCCGCAGAGACCCTGGAGCTGCCCCCATAACAGTGCCCGCCAGGAAGTGACAGCGAGCCAAAGAGACAGACCCTGGAGCTGCCCCCATAACACAGCCTGCCAGGAAGTGACAGCGAGCCACAGAGACCCTGGAGCTGCCCCATAACACAGCCTGCCAGGAAGTGACAGCGAGCCGCAGAGACCCTGGAGCTGCCCCCATAACAGTGCCTACCAGGAAGTGACAGCGAGCCACAGAGACCCTGGAGCTGCCCCCATAACACAGCCTGCTAGGAAGTGACAGCGAGCCGCAGAGACCCTGGAGCTGCCCCCATAACAGTGCCTACCAGGAAGTGACAGCGAGCCAAAGAGACAGACCCTGGAGCTGCCCCCATAACACAGCCTGCCAGGAAGTGACAGCGAGCCACAGAGACCCTGGAGCTGCCCCCGTAACAGTGCCCGCCAGGAAGTGACAGCGAGCCACAGAGACCCTGGAGCTGCCCCATAACACAGCCTGCCAGGAAGTGACAGCGAGCCACAGAGATCCTGGAGCTGCCCCCATAACACAGCCTGCCAGGAAGTGACAGCGAGCCACAGAGACCCTGGAGCTGCCCCCATAACACAGCCTGCTAGGAAGTGACAGCGAGCCACAGAGACCCTGGAGCTGCCCCCATAACACAGCCTGCCAGGAAGTGACAGCGAGCCACAGAGACCCTGGAGCTGCCCCCATAACAGTGCCCGCCAGGAAGTGACAGCGAGCCACAGAGACCCTGGAGCTGCTCAATAACAGTGCCCGCCAGGAAGTGACAGAAAGCCACAGAGACCCTGGAGCTGCCCCCATAACACAGCCTGCCAGGAAGTGACAGTGAGCCGCAGAGACAGACCCTGGAGCTGCCCCCATAACAGTGCCCGCCAGGAAGTGACAGCGAGCCACAGAGACCCTGGAGCTGCCCCCATAACAGTGCCTACCAGGAAGTGACAGCGAGCCAAAGAGACAGACCCTGGAGCTGCCCCCATAACACAGCCTGCCAGGAAGTGACAGCGAGCCACAGAGACCCTGGAGCTGCCCCCGTAACAGTGCCCGCCAGGAAGTGACAGCGAGCCACAGAGACCCTGGAGCTGCCCCATAACACAGCCTGCCAGGAAGTGACAGCGAGCCACAGAGATCCTGGAGCTGCCCCCATAACACAGCCTGCCAGGAAGTGACAGCGAGCCACAGAGAGCCTGGAGCTGCCCCCATAACACAGCCTGCTAGGAAGTGACAGCGAGCCACAGAGACCCTGGAGCTGCCCCCATAACACAGCCTGCCAGGAAGTGACAGCGAGCCACAGAGACCCTGGAGCTGCCCCCATAACACAGCCTGCCAGGAAGTGACAGCGAGCCACAGAGACCCTGGAGCTGCTCAATAACAGTGCCCGCCAGGAAGTGACAGAAAGCCACAGAGACCCTGGAGCTGCCCCCATAACACAGCCTGCCAGGAAGTGACAGTGAGCCGCAGAGACAGACCCTGGAGCTGCCCCCATAACAGTGCCCGCCAGGAAGTGACAGCGAGCCACAGAGACCCTGGAGCTGCCCCCATAACACAGCCTGCCAGGAAGTGACAGCGAGCCACAGAGACCCTGGAGCTGCCCCCGTAACAGTGCCCGCCAGGAAGTGACAGCGAGCCACAGAGACCCTGGAGCTGCCCCCGTAACACAGCCTGCCAGGAAGTGACAGCGAGCCACAGAGACCCTGGAGCTGCCCCATAACACAGCCTGTCAGGAAGTGACAGCGAGCTGCAGAGACCCTGGAGCTGCCCCCATAACAGTGCCTACCAGGAAGTGACAGCGAGCCACAGAGACAGACCCTGGAGCTGCCCCCATAACAGTGCCTACCAGGAAGTGACAGCGAGCCACAGAGACAGACCCTGGAGCTGCCCCATAACAGTGCCCGCCAGGAAGTGACAGAGAGCCACAGAGACCCTGGAGCTGCCCCCATAACAGTGCCCGCCAGGAAGTGACAGCGAGCCACAGAGACCCTGGAGCTGCCCCCATAACACAGCCTGCCAGGAAGTGACAGCGAGCCGCAGAGACCCTGGAGCTGCCCCATAACACCGCCTGCCAGGAAGTGACAGCGAGCCACAGAGACCCTGGAGCTGCCCCCATAACACAGCCTGCCAGGAAGTGACAGCGAGCCACAGAGACCCTGGAGCTGCCCAATAACAGTGCCCGCCAGGAAGTGACAGCGAGCCACAGAGACCCTGGAGCTGCCCCCATAACACAGCCTGCCAGGAAGTGACAGTGAGCCGCAGAGACAGACCCTGGAGCTGCCCCCATAACAGTGCCTGCCAGGAAGTGACAGCGAGCCGCAGAAACAGACCCTGGAGCTGCCCCCATAACAGTGCCTACCAGGAAGTGACAGCGAGCCACAGAGACCCTGGAGCTGCCCCCGTAACAGTGCCCGCCAGGAAGTGACAGCGAGCCACAGAGACCCTGGAGCTGCCCCCGTAACACAGCCTGCCAGGAAGTGACAGCGAGCCGCAGAGACCCTGGAGCTGCCCCCATAACAGTGCCCGCCAGGAAGTGACAGCGAGCCGCAGAGACAGACCCTGGAGCTGCCCCCATAACAGTGCCCGCCAGGAAGTGACAGCGAGCCGCAGAGACAGACCCTGGAGCTGCCCCCATAACAGTGCCCGCCAGGAAGTGACAGCGAGCCACAGAGACCCTGGAGCTGCCCCCATAACAGTGCCCGCCAGGAAGTGACAGCGAGCCACAGAGACCCTGGAGCTGCCCCATAACACAGCCTGCCAGGAAGTGACAGCGAGCCGCAGAGACCCTGGAGCTGCCCCCATAACAGTGCCCGCCAGGAAGTGACAGCGAGCCGCAGAGACAGACCCTGGAGCTGCCCCCATAACAGTGCCCGCCAGGAAGTGACAGCGAGCCACAGAGACCCTGGAGCTGCCCCCATAACAGTGCCCGCCAGGAAGTGACAGCGAGCCACAGAGACCCTGGAGCTGCCCCATAACACAGCCTGCCAGGAAGTGACAGCGAGCCGCAGAGACAGACCCTGGAGCTGCCCCCATAACAATGCCTGCCAGGAAGTGACAGCGAGCCACAGAGACCCTGGAGCTGCCCCATAACACAGCCTACCAGGAAGTGACAGCGAGCCGCAGAGACAGACCCTGGAGCTGCCCCCATAACAATGCCTGCCAGGAAGTGACAGCGAGCCACAGAGACCCTGGAGCTGCCCCATAACACAGCCTGCCAGGAAGTGACAGCGAGCCAAAGAGACAGACCCTGGAGCTGCCCCCATAACACAGCCTGCCAGGAAGTGACAGCGAGCCGCAGAGACAGGGTCTGGCCATACACATTAGATGGCGGAGAGTGCGGGGACCGGCCGGGTGTCATGATTATGGGGAAGGAATGATCGGGCATGTTGGAGGTCATTACGGCCAATCTTTTATTCTCACATGTAGGACCCCCAATGATTTTAGCCAGGAATACCCCTTTAAGACCCCCCACATGTCATGTAACGCCAGAAGCCAAAATATTGCTGACAGATAAACCGCACTCGCGCCATAGACGGAAACGTCATCAAGTGTCACTGCCAAGACCAAAAATAAGAAGCCAAATCTGATAAAAACCTCACCGCTGTCGGTGTATAACATCTATTGTTTCCTGTTGTCAGCCATTTCTGACTGCGGTGACTTATGTGACAATCCCAGCAATCTGGTGAAGTGAGCTGATCTCCGGGGCACAGCCAATATTAAAGGGGATCTTTGTGATGACCAACTCAAGCACCTGAAACAGCGCCCCACCTGTCCACTGGTGGTGCCTGGTACTGCAGGTCAACTCGATTTAAGAGACTAGCACTGGGCTGCAATACCAGACATAACCCATGGACAGGGGGGCGCTATTTCCAGGATAGAAGCAGACAATCATATCTTAGTAGGAGACAATCCCTTTAATCAGAAATCAGAAATTCAAGAGAACTAGTGACTCCACCTCCACCATGCCATAAAGCAGACACTCGGTTCACAGCAGCCAATAAGATTACAGCTTTCACTTATTGAAGGGTCTATGTGCAGCAGCGGCCATACATGTAAGACCAAGCAGTCAATGAAGTCAGCAGGAATTATGGCGACCCCTCGGAGGGGGCCCAGACAAGTACAGGGACCCTCCAGCGCGCCCTTACAAGTCAGCACAAACATACCCCATATGTCCGATATGTCCGCCACTTAGCCCATGTTCACA
Organism: Leptodactylus fallax; assembly: GCA_947044405.1. Classification (NCBI taxonomy): domain Eukaryota; kingdom Metazoa; phylum Chordata; class Amphibia; order Anura; family Leptodactylidae; genus Leptodactylus; species Leptodactylus fallax. The sequence continues at coordinate 292,501 of CAMRHE010000780.1, read as the reverse complement.
CGGATTCTACTACAAGGTCCACAGCAGAGATCCCGGGCACAGATCTGCAGTAATCCGAGGAACAATTTACTGGAGAGCAACTAAAAACCACCAGAAAAGAGTCAGCTGTGTGTGAACAGGGCTGTGGAAACCTCATTCACATGAGCTGGAAGTGACCGGGCGCAAGATCAAGAAATCAGCGGCAAAACAAACACACATGACCCCCCCACTACAGATCAGTCACGTGACCATCCTAAAAGTAGTTAATCAATATACAAATCCTGGAAGACCCCTTTAAGGTCCCCATAAATATTACATTGCCTCCAGATGGCGTCACACAGGGGTATTCGGTGCACCAGATATTGGCCATATTTCGCTGAACCAACACAGAGCTGGGACTAAGAGGCCAAGCATGATAGCGAGCTATGATGAGGAGTGCACCTCCCCGCAGGACTGCTGTGGTCATGTCAGTACAGGACGGTAGGCCTGCGGGCTGGAGGGAGCTCAGAGTATCACAGATCAGTACGATGCTCGGAGTCCTGGGCCCGACTAAGATTTTACTCCCTGAATTATGTCTGACAACTAATCTGTATTTCACAGACTGAATACACCAGGGTGAAGCCAGCCTAAAGAGTATGGGGGCCCTCCGACCGCCGAGGTCACAGAACGCACATCGGACCAATAGAATATGGTTTGGCATTTTTGCGCAGGCCGCACTATTCAGAATGTGACCAGGCCCCGGCCCAGTCACCCCACAGCGGGGGGCCCCGGGCTCAGTCACCCCACAGCGGGGGGGCCCCGGGCTCAGTCACCCCACACCATCAATGCCACTGGAAAAACCTGCACAAATCGAGGTGACAACTACTGAGCGTATATGGCACGTTCACACCCTCACAGACACATTACATGCAATCCCAGCACTCCTGACCTATTCATACAGCCTGGTGATGTCATCGGAGGACACACACACACACATGCACACACACACATACACACATACACACACACACACACACACACACACACACACACACACACACACACACATTATAAAGCTGCTATCACAATTAGATAAGACAACAATAAACACAAACTACACACTGTAAAGCAGTACACCCGGCTGATAACACCGCAACAACCCCGCTCAGGACAATGGCACCTTCTGGACAACCCCTCCTGGCAGTAACCAGCGTCCCCTTCTGGACAACCCCTCCTGGCAGTAACCAGCGTCCCCTTCTGGACAACTCCTCCTGGCAGTAACCAGCGTCCCCTTCTGGACAACCCCTCCTGGCAGTAACCAGCGTCCCCTTCTGGACAACCCCTCCTGGCAGTAACCAGCATCCCCTTCTGGACAACTCCTCCTGGCAGTAACCAGCGTCCCCTTCTGGACAACCCCTCCTGGCAGTAACCAGCATCCCCTTCTGGACAACCCCTCCTGGCAGTAACCACAGCCTCAGGCACTGTTCAAGCCCCAACCACTAAAACCAACACTATAAAATATTCAGGTGCAGGGGTTTGAAGCTAAACATTAGGAGGGAAATTCTCAAGAAATCATGACAAGTGTTGAGACGATACAAAACTACCAGATTTTAAACACAGAATTCCTCTTTATCAATTCCTGTCAATTATATTATTGGCAAGTAACATTTATAAGACGTCGTAACCCACAAGGAGCGCAGAAATACCCTACATCCACCGGTGTGCGGCCGATAACCACGCGCAGCCTCTCCACCACACAGGACGCGCCCTATAGTCCCCCACCAGGGGTATATCTCCTAATGCCCCTACCACATGGTGATCCGCCATATACCCTCCTAATACTGCCCCTACCACATGGTGATCCGCCATATACCCTCCTAATACTGCCCCTAACACATGGTGATCCGCCATATACCCTCCTAATACTGCCCCTAACACATGGTGATCGGCCATATACCCTCCTAATACTGCCCCCACCACATGGTGATCCGCCATATACCCTCCTAATACTGCCCATACCACATGGTGATCCGCCATATACCCTCCTAATACTGCCCATACCACATGGTGATCCGCCATATACCCTCCTAATACTGCCCCTACCACATGGTGATCCGCCATATACCCTCCTAATACTGCCCCTAACACATGGTGATGCGCCATATACCCTCCTAATATTGCCCCTACCACATGGTGATCCGCCATATACCCTCCTAATACTGCCCCTACCACATGGTGATCCGCCATATACCCTCCTAATACTGCCCCCACCACATGGTGATCCGCCATATACCCTCCTAATACTGCCCCTACCACATGGTGATCCGCCATATACCCTCCTAATACTGCCCCTACCACATGGTGATCCGCCATATACCCTCCTAATACTGCCCCTACCACTTGGTGATCCGCCATATACCCTCCTAATACTGCCCCTACCACATGGTGATCCGCCATATACCCTCCTAATACTGCCCCTACCACATGGTGATCCGCCATATACCCTCCTAATATTGCCCCTACCACATGGTGATCCGCCATATACCCTCCTAATACTGCCCCTACCACATGGTGATCCGCCATATACCCTCCTAATACTGCCCCTACCACATGGTGATCCGCCATATACCCTCCTAATACTGCCCCTACCACATGGTGATCCGCCATATACCCTCCTAATACTGCCCCTACCACATGGTGATCCGCCATATACCCTCCTAATACTGCCCCTACCACATGGTGATCCGCCATATACCCTCCTAATACTGCCCCTACCACATGGTGATCCGCCATATACCCTCCTAATACTGCCCCTACCACATGGTGATCCGCCATATACCCTCCTAATACTGCCCCTACCACATGGTGATCCGCCATATACCCTCCTACTATCCTACCCCTTCACTAGGATTTGCTCAAACTTAACAGTCCTCAGAGAAGATCACCCAGCCATATACAGCAGTGTAGAGTTTATACATGCACACTCGGTTCAGCTGAGCATGCATGTGTTCTGAATGGGGAGAAGCTGCTGCAGGCACTTCAGGGGAACAGAGGCATATCATGGCTGATCCTACGTTCCCATCTACTGGGACAAAGTGAGGGGCCTCAAACCCATTAAATAGTTGGCGGTCCCAAATATTGGCTGCCCCTGACACCAGTGTATGTGCCAACAGAAGGAAGGATGTGCAGGGTGTCAGAATACCCAACGGATAAGCGGCATCAACAATTAAATAAACGCGACCTGTGATTGATCCGAGCAGATCCTAAAACGTAATCTGTGTAACACTAAGGTGGACGGACGAAACAGAGAGACTGTCCGCCCAACGCCACCGCAAGGTGTGAACACACACAAAGGATAAGCGGCCGCCGGGCACTACCGGACGGGAGAGGGATAAGCGGCCGCCGGGCACTACCGGACGGGAGAGGGATAAGGGGCCGCCGGGCACTACCGGACGGGAGAGGGATAAGGGGCCTCCGGGCACTACCGGAAGGGAGAGGGATAAGGGGCCGCCGGGCACTACCGGACGGGAGAGGGATAAGGGGCCGCCGGGCACTACCGGACGGGAGAGGGATAAGGGGCCGCCGGGCACTACCGGACGGGAGAGGGATAAGGGGCCGCCGGGCACTACCGGACGGGAGAGGGATAAGGGGCCGCCGGGCACTACCGGACGGGAGAGGGATAAGGGGCCGCCGGGCACTACCGGACGGGAGAGGGATAAGGGGCCGCCGGGCACTACCGGACGGGAGAGGGATAAGGGGCCGCCGGGCACTACCGGACGGGAGAGGGATAAGGGGCCGCCGGGCACTACCGGACGGGAGAGGGATAAGGGGTCGCCGGGCACTACCGGACGGGAGAGGGATAAGGGGCCGCCGGGCATTATATACACACCCCCCCCCCTATATACACCAGTGGGGGCTTCTCACCCCCCCCCCCCCCAATATACACAAGTGGGGGCTTCTCACCCCCCCCCCCCCCCCCCCAATATACACCAGTGGGGGGCTTCTCACCCCCCCCCCCCCAATATACACCAGTGGGGGCTTCTCACCCCCCCCCCCCCCCCCAATATACACCAGTGGGGGCTTCTCACCCCCCCCCCCCCCCCCCAATATACACAAGTGGGGGCTTCTCACCCCCCCCCCCCATATACACCAGTGGGGGCTTCTCACCCCCCATACCTCAGGCTTACACCCCACAGCCCCCCTGTACACCGCCTCACCCCTCCGCTGCTCTCTACAAGCCCCCTTCAGGTTCTCCCCGAGGCCTCCATTGCGTCATGTCGCGGGCTCAGATCCACTCACCTCACCTGGCGGACGTACCTGCGGAGTGTCCCGGACTGGGTGCTCGGCCTGTGCCCGCCGTGTGCTCGGTGCTGTGTACGGCTGCTGCAGCCTCCTGTGCCGCCTCCCTCCCCTGTGTACAGCAGCGCCCCCTCCCTGCTGAGCCGGTAATTAATAAGCTCCCCCCCCCCCCCCCCCCCCGGCGCCTCCTCCCCCCCCAGAGCTGGAAGATTCTCCTCATAGTCACAGTATATAGATATAGACAGCAGGTATACAGAATGGAAGATTCCCCTCATAGTCACAGTATATAGATATAGACAGCAGGTATACAGACTGGAAGATTCTCCTCATAGTCACACTATATAGATATATACAGCAGGTATACAGACTGGAAGATTCTCCTCATAGTCACAGTATATAGATATATACAGCAGGTATACAGACTGGAAGATTCCCCTCATAGTCACAGTATATAGATATATACAGCAGGTATACAGACTGGAAGATTCCCCTCATAGTCACAGTATATAGATATATACAGCAGGTATACAGACTGGAAGATTCCCCTCATAGTCACAGTATATAGATATATACAGCATGTATACAGACTGGAAGATTCTCCTCATAGTCACAGTATATAGATATAGACAGCAGGTATACAGAATGTAAGATTCTCCTCATAGTCACAGTATATAGATATATACAGCAGGTATACAGACTGGAAGATTCTCCTCATAGTCACAGTATATAGATATATACAGCCGGTATACAGACTGGAAGATTCTCCTCATAGTCACAGTATATAGATATATACAACATGTATACAGACTGGAAGATTCTCCTCATAGTCACAGTATATAGATATATACAGCAGGTATACAGACTGGAAGATTCCCCTCATAGTCACAGTATATAGATATATACAGCAGGTATACAGACTGGAAGATTCCCCTCATAGTCACAGTATATAGATATATACAGCAGGTATACAGACTGGAAGATTCCCCTCATAGTCACAGTATATAGATATATACAGCATGTATACAGACTGGAAGATTCTCCTCATAGTCACAGTATATAGATATAGACAGCAGGTATACAGAATGTAAGATTCTCCTCATAGTCACAGTATATAGATATATACAGCAGGTATACAGACTGGAAGATTCTCCTCATAGTCACAGTATATAGATATATACAGCCGGTATACAGACTGGAAGATTCTCCTCATAGTCACAGTATATAGATATATACAGCAGGTATACAGACTGGAAGATTCTCCTCATAGTCACAGTATATAGATATATACAGCAGGTATACAGACTGGATGATTCTCCTCATAGTCACAATATATAGATATAGACAGCAGGTATACAGACTGGAAGATTCCCCTCATAGTCACAGTATATAGATATAGACAGCAGGTATACAGACTGGAAGATTCTCCTCAGTCACAGTATATAGCTATATACAGCATGTATACAGACTGGAAGATTCTCCTCATAGTCACAGTATATAGATATATACAGCAGGTATACAGACTGGAAGATTCTCCTCATAGTCACAGTATATAGATATATACAGCAGGTATACAGACTGGAAGAATCTCCTCATAGTCACAGTATATAGATATATACAGCAGGTATACAGACTGGAAGATTCTCCTCATAGTCACAGTATATAGCTATAGACAGCAGGTATACAGACTGGAAGATTCTCCTCATAGTCACAGTATATAGATATATACAGCAGGTATACAGACTGGAAGATTCTCCTCATAGTCACAGTATATAGATATATACAGCAGGTATACAGACTGGAAGATTCCCCTCATAGTCACAGTATATAGATATAGACAGCAGGTATACAGACTGGAAGATTCTCCTCAGTCACAGTATATAGCTATATACAGCATGTATACAGACTGGAAGATTCTCCTCATAGTCACAGTATATAGATATATACAGCAGGTATACAGACTGGAAGATTCCCCTCATAGTCACAGTATATAGCTATATACAGCATGTATACAGACTGGAAGATTCTCCTCATAGTCACAGTATATAGATATAGACAGCATGTATACAGACTGGAAGATTCTCCTCATAGTCACAGTATATAGATATAGACAGCATGTATACAGACTGGAAGATTCTCCTCATAGTCACAGTATATAGATATAGACAGCAGGTATACAGAATGGAAGATTCTCCTCATAGTCACAGTATATAGATATATACAGCAGGTATACAGACTGGAAGATTCTCCTCATAGTCACAGTATATAGATATATACAGCCGGTATACAGACTGGAAGATTCTCCTCATAGTCACAGTATATAGATATATACAGCAGGTATACAGACTGGAAGATTCTCCTCATAGTCACAGTATATAGATATATACAGCAGGTATACAGACTGGAAGATTCTCCTCATAGTCACAATATATAGATATAGACAGCAGGTATACAGACTGGAAGATTCCCCTCATAGTCACAGTATATAGATATAGACAGCAGGTATACAGACTGGAAGATTCTCCTCAGTCACAGTATATAGCTATATACAGCATGTATACAGACTGGAAGATTCTCCTCATAGTCACAGTATATAGATATATACAGCAGGTATACAGACTGGAAGATTCTCCTCATAGTCACAGTATATAGATATATACAGTAGGTATACAGACTGGAAGAATCTCCTCATAGTCACAGTATATAGATATATACAGCAGGTATACAGACTGGAAGATTCTCCTCATAGTCACACTATATAGATATATACAACATGTATACAGAATGGAAGATTCTCCTCAGTCACAGTATATAGATATATACAGCAGGTATACAGACTGGAAGATTCTCCTCATAGTCACAGTATATAGATATATACAGCAGGTATACAGACTGGAAGATTCTCCTCAGTCACACTATATAGATATATACAGCAGGTATACAGACTGGAAGATTCTCCTCAGTCACACTATATAGATATATACAGCAGGTATACAGACTGGAAGATTCTCCTCATAGTCACAGTATATAGATATATACAGCATGTATACAGACTGGAAGATTCTCCTCAGTCACACTATATAGATATATACAGCAGGTATACAGACTGGAAGATTCTCCTCATAGTCACAGTATATAGATATAGACAGCATGTATACAGACTGGAAGATTCTCCTCATAGTCACAGTATATAGATATATACAGCAGGTATACAGACTGGAAGATTCTCCTCATAGTCACAGTATATAGATATATACAGCAGGTATACAGACTGGAAGATTCTCCTCATAGTCACAGTATATAGATATAGACAGCATGTATACAGACTGGAAGATTCCCCTCATAGTCACAGTATATAGATATATACAACATGTATACAGACTGGAAGATTCTCCTCATAGTCACAGTATATAGATATAGACAGCAGGTATACAGACTGGAAGATTCTCCTCATAGTCACAGTATATAGATATAGACAGCATGTATACAGACTGGAAGATTCCCCTCATAGTCACGGTATATAGAGATAGACAGCATGTATACAGACTGGAAGATTCTCCTCATAGTCACAGTATACAGGTATAGATATATACAGAATGTATACAGACTGGAAGATTCTCCTCAGTCACACTATATAGATATATACAGCAGGTATACAGACTGGAAGATTCTCCTCATAGTCATGGTATATAGATATATACAGTAGGTATACAGACTGGAAGAATCTCCTCATAGTCACAGTATATAGATATATACAGCAGGTATACAGACTGGAAGATTCCCCTCATAGTCACAGTATATAGATATATACAGCAGGTATACAGACTGGAAGATTCCCCTCATAGTCACAGTATATAGATATATACAGCATGTATACAGACTGGAAGATTCTCCTCATAGTCACAGTATATAGATATAGACAGCAGGTAACGAATGTAAGATTCTCCTCATAGTCACAGTATATAGATATATACAGCAGGTATACAGACTGGAAGATTCTCCTCATAGTCACAGTATATAGATATATACAGCCGGTATACAGACTGGAAGATTCTCCTCATAGTCACAGTATATAGATATATACAACATGTATACAGACTGGAAGATTCTCCTCATAGTCACAGTATATAGATATATACAGCAGGTATACAGACTGGAAGATTCCCCTCATAGTCACAGTATATAGATATATACAGCAGGTATACAGACTGGAAGATTCCCCTCATAGTCACAGTATATAGATATATACAGCAGGTATACAGACTGGAAGATTCCCCTCATAGTCACAGTATATAGATATATACAGCATGTATACAGACTGGAAGATTCTCCTCATAGTCACAGTATATAGATATAGACAGCAGGTATACAGAATGTAAGATTCTCCTCATAGTCACAGTATATAGATATATACAGCAGGTATACAGACTGGAAGATTCTCCTCATAGTCACAGTATATAGATATATACAGCCGGTATACAGACTGGAAGATTCTCCTCATAGTCACAGTATATAGATATATACAGCAGGTATACAGACTGGAAGATTCTCCTCATAGTCACAGTATATAGATATATACAGCAGGTATACAGACTGGATGATTCTCCTCATAGTCACAATATATAGATATAGACAGCAGGTATACAGACTGGAAGATTCCCCTCATAGTCACAGTATATAGATATAGACAGCAGGTATACAGACTGGAAGATTCTCCTCAGTCACAGTATATAGCTATATACAGCATGTATACAGACTGGAAGATTCTCCTCATAGTCACAGTATATAGATATATACAGCAGGTATACAGACTGGAAGATTCTCCTCATAGTCACAGTATATAGATATATACAGCAGGTATACAGACTGGAAGAATCTCCTCATAGTCACAGTATATAGATATATACAGCAGGTATACAGACTGGAAGATTCTCCTCATAGTCACAGTATATAGCTATAGACAGCAGGTATACAGACTGGAAGATTCTCCTCATAGTCACAGTATATAGATATATACAGCAGGTATACAGACTGGAAGATTCTCCTCATAGTCACAGTATATAGATATATACAGCAGGTATACAGACTGGAAGATTCCCCTCATAGTCACAGTATATAGATATAGACAGCAGGTATACAGACTGGAAGATTCTCCTCAGTCACAGTATATAGCTATATACAGCATGTATACAGACTGGAAGATTCTCCTCATAGTCACAGTATATAGATATATACAGCAGGTATACAGACTGGAAGATTCCCCTCATAGTCACAGTATATAGCTATATACAGCATGTATACAGACTGGAAGATTCTCCTCATAGTCACAGTATATAGATATAGACAGCATGTATACAGACTGGAAGATTCTCCTCATAGTCACAGTATATAGATATAGACAGCATGTATACAGACTGGAAGATTCTCCTCATAGTCACAGTATATAGATATAGACAGCAGGTATACAGAATGGAAGATTCTCCTCATAGTCACAGTATATAGATATATACAGCAGGTATACAGACTGGAAGATTCTCCTCATAGTCACAGTATATAGATATATACAGCCGGTATACAGACTGGAAGATTCTCCTCATAGTCACAGTATATAGATATATACAGCAGGTATACAGACTGGAAGATTCTCCTCATAGTCACAGTATATAGATATATACAGCAGGTATACAGACTGGAAGATTCTCCTCATAGTCACAATATATAGATATAGACAGCAGGTATACAGACTGGAAGATTCCCCTCATAGTCACAGTATATAGATATAGACAGCAGGTATACAGACTGGAAGATTCTCCTCAGTCACAGTATATAGCTATATACAGCATGTATACAGACTGGAAGATTCTCCTCATAGTCACAGTATATAGATATATACAGCAGGTATACAGACTGGAAGATTCTCCTCATAGTCACAGTATATAGATATATACAGTAGGTATACAGACTGGAAGAATCTCCTCATAGTCACAGTATATAGATATATACAGCAGGTATACAGACTGGAAGATTCTCCTCATAGTCACACTATATAGATATATACAACATGTATACAGAATGGAAGATTCTCCTCAGTCACAGTATATAGATATATACAGCAGGTATACAGACTGGAAGATTCTCCTCATAGTCACAGTATATAGATATATACAGCAGGTATACAGACTGGAAGATTCTCCTCAGTCACACTATATAGATATATACAGCAGGTATACAGACTGGAAGATTCTCCTCAGTCACACTATATAGATATATACAGCAGGTATACAGACTGGAAGATTCTCCTCATAGTCACAGTATATAGATATATACAGCATGTATACAGACTGGAAGATTCTCCTCAGTCACACTATATAGATATATACAGCAGGTATACAGACTGGAAGATTCTCCTCATAGTCACAGTATATAGATATAGACAGCATGTATACAGACTGGAAGATTCTCCTCATAGTCACAGTATATAGATATATACAGCAGGTATACAGACTGGAAGATTCTCCTCATAGTCACAGTATATAGATATATACAGCAGGTATACAGACTGGAAGATTCTCCTCATAGTCACAGTATATAGATATAGACAGCATGTATACAGACTGGAAGATTCCCCTCATAGTCACAGTATATAGATATATACAACATGTATACAGACTGGAAGATTCTCCTCATAGTCACAGTATATAGATATAGACAGCAGGTATACAGACTGGAAGATTCTCCTCATAGTCACAGTATATAGATATAGACAGCATGTATACAGACTGGAAGATTCCCCTCATAGTCACGGTATATAGAGATAGACAGCATGTATACAGACTGGAAGATTCTCCTCATAGTCACAGTATACAGGTATAGATATATACAGAATGTATACAGACTGGAAGATTCTCCTCAGTCACACTATATAGATATATACAGCAGGTATACAGACTGGAAGATTCTCCTCATAGTCATGGTATATAGATATATACAGTAGGTATACAGACTGGAAGAATCTCCTCATAGTCACAGTATATAGATATATACAGCAGGTATACAGACTGGAAGATTCTCCTCATAGTCACAATATATAGATATATACAACATGTATACAGACCCCGCGTAGATAGATAAACAGCGGTACACCCCCCCACTTTATAGGGTACAGACTGGAAGATTCTCCTCAGTCACAGTATATAGATATATACAGCAGGTATACAGACTGGAAGATTCTCCTCAGTCACAGTATATAGCTATATACAGCATGTATACAGACTGGAAGATTCTCCTCATAGTCACGGTATATAGATATATACAACATGTATACAGACTGGAAGATTCTCCTCATAGTCACAGTATATAGATATATACAACATGTATACAGACTGGAAGATTCTCCTCATAGTCACAGTATATAGATATATACAGCAGGTATACAGACTGGAAGATTCTCCTCATAGTCACAGTATATAGATATAGACAGCAGGTATACAGACTGGAAGATTCTCCTCATAGTCACAGTATATAGATATAGACAGCATGTATACAGACTGGAAGATTCTCCTCATAGTCACAGTATATAGATATATACAGCAGGTATACAGACTGGAAGATTCTCCTCATAGTCACAGTATATAGATATATACAGCAGGTATACAGACTGGAAGATTCTCCTCATAGTCACAGTATATAGCTATATACAGCAGATATACAGACTGGAAGATTCTCCTCATAGTCCCAGTATATAGATATAGACAGCAGGTATACAGACTGGAAGATTCCCCTCAGTCACAGTATAGTCACAGTATATAGATATAGACAGCATGTATACAGACGGTATATAGATATTTGCAGCATTTTTTTCTGCTTTTATCTTTTTTCGTTGTGATTCGCTGAGCCTTAAAGGGATTGTACAGTATGAGAAAGACCCGTGTCTCTGAGAAACAGCGCCACAGCTGTCATCCATGGTTGTCTCTGGTATTGCAGCTCAGCCTGTCTGAAGTGAATCGGGTGACGCTGTAATAGCAGATGTGGCGCTGTTTCTGGAGACGTTGATGTTGCGGTATTATATGTGTACACTTTGCAGGCTTGTGCTGCAGATTTTCACACCGTCACTTATTATCTTGCAGATTTGCTGTGGATTTGGTGCCCTCATGTGTAAGGTTAGCGTGTCCGGCCCTGTTATCGTGTCCTGTAGGCGGCCTCCGTGTCCTTTGATCCTATTACATGTCCTTTACGGTAAGAACGTGCGGCATACGGCGGCCGAGGACGCGCTGTAATCCACTGTATTTAAAGACAAAGCCAGCAGTGGCTTCACAAGGAACGGGAAACTTAAAGGAATCCACATGTGACATGCTAGTACATACTTGTATTTCCCTATAAATACTGTTGAATTGTTCCTCTGTTGCTCCTCCTGGAAATGTATGCATATATTAACAGCTGGGTGTTACAAGCTGGGGGGGGTGTCCCTAGACACTCTGACATTGGCCAACCAAGGCTGCCAATGTCAGACTGTGCAGAGACACACCCATTTGACAAGAGGAATAGTATTGCCTAGTTGTCAATATAGTCATACATTTCCAGGAGGAATAATAGAGGAACGACAGAGCAAAGAATAAAGATGCTCCACAGTAGTTATTACATGGGGAATACAAGGATTTACTAAAACAAAAATGTTAGGAGGGGTGAGAGGTCCCCTTTAAGTTCACCACGTGGCACTGACGTTAGTTTAGTAGGGAGAGAGGATCAGACGGACTCCCTTTAAACAAACATGTCCTGTGACCTGGCAGAGAAGTGCTCGTGTTTGCTCAAGGACTTTGTGGACTGGAGAGGTTGTCACTGGCTGGGCTGTGTACTGTAATAATCTATATACCTGTCTTATCTATATGCTTATGCCGTATCTATACACCCCGCTGTATCTATTTTTTTCCTTCTTTTTTCACCCCCCTTCTTTTTCACACCCCCCCAATATTTTTATTTTTTCTTTTTTATTTAAACCCCCCCCTTTATTTATTTCTCCCTTCCTATACACACCCCCCCCTATATCAAAAAAAAAAAATATTTTTATTTTTTTATATACCCCTCTACACCCCCCCCCCCCCCCCTCCCTCTCTCTCCCTCCTCCCTTATAGTTTGTACCCCCCTGGGGGCCGCGCCCCCCACCCCACTGTGCCAGTGATCAGTGCTAGTATTATATTTGTCTTGTATATTTTGTGTACTGTATGTAAACCCTCAAATGTAAAGCATCATGGAATTAATATAATAATGTACAGAGCACCATCGAAGTAATATAATAATGTACAGAGCACCCCATGGAATTAATATAATAATGTACTAGAGCACCCTGCGGATTAATATAATAATGTACAGAGCACCATGGAAGTAATATAATAATGTACAGCACCATGGAATTAATATAAAATAATGTACAGCCAGCACCATGGAAGTAATATAATAATGTACAGAGCACCATGGAATTAATATAATAATGTACAGCACCATGGAAGTAATATAATAATGTACAGATCACCATGGAATTACTATACTAATGTACAGCACCATGGAATTAATATAATAATGTACAGAGCACCATGGGATTAATATAATAATGTACAGAGCACCATGGAATTAATATAATAATGTACAGAGCACCATGGGATTAATATAATAATGTACAGAGCACCATGGGATTAATATAATAATGTACAGAGCACCATGGAAGTAATATAATAATGTACAGCACCATGGAATTAATATAATAATGTACAGAGCACCATGGAAGTAATATAATAATGTACAGAGCACCATGGAATTAATATAATAATGTACAGCACCATGGAAGTAATATAATAATGTACAGATCACCATGGGATTAATATAATAATGTACAGAGCACCATGGAATTAATATAATAATGTACAGAGCACCATGGGATTAATATAATAATGTACAGAGCACCATGGAATTAATATAATAATGTACAGGCACCATGGAATTAATATAATTATAGACAGAGCACCATGGAAGTAATATAATAATGTACAGAGCACCATGGAATTAATATAATAATGTACAGAGCACCATGGGATTAATATAATAATGTACAGAGCACCATGGAAGTAATATAATAATGTACAGAGCACCATGGAATTAATATAATAATGTACAGAGCACCATGGAAGTAATATAATAATGTACAGCACCATGGAATTAATATAATAATGTACAGAGCACCATGGAATTACTATACTAATGTACAGGATTATATATATGTCAGCACCATGGAATTAATATAATAATGTACAGAGCACCATGGGATTAATATAATAATGTACAGAGCACCATGGAATTAATATAATAATGTACAGAGCACCATGGGATTAATATAATAATGTACAGAGCACCATGGGATTAATATAATAATGTACAGAGCACCATGGAAGTAATATAATAATGTACAGCACCATGGAATTAATATAATAATGTACAGAGCACCATGGAAGTAATATAATAATGTACAGAGCACCATGGAATTAATATAATAATGTACAGCACCATGGAATTAATATAATAATGTACAGAGCACCATGGGATTAATATAATAATGTACAGAGCACCATGGAATTAATATAATAATGTACAGAGCACCATGGGATTAATATAATAATGTACAGAGCACCATGGAATTAATATAATAATGTACAGAGCACCATGGAATTAATATAATTATGGACAGAGCACCATGGAAGTAATATAATAATGTACAGCACCATGGAATTAATATAATAATGTACAGAGCACCATGGGATTAATATAATAATGTACAGCGCACCATGGAATTAATATAATAATGTACAGCACCTTGGGATTAATATAATAATGTATAGGGACCATGGAATTAATATAATAATGTACAGAGCACCATGGAATTACTATAATAATGTACAGAGCACCATGGATTAATTAATATAATAATGGACAGAGCACCATGGGATTAATATAATAATGTACAGGCACCATGGAATTAATATAATAATGTACAGGCACCATGGAATTAATATAATAATGTACAGAGCTCCATGGGATTAATATAATAATGTACAGCACCATGGAATTAATATAATAATGTACAGAGCACCGTGGGATTAATATAATAATGTACAGAGCACCATGGAATTACTATAATAATGTACAGAGCACCATGGAATTACTATAATAATGTACAGAGCACCATGGAATTAATATAATAATGTACAGAGCACCATGGGATTAATATAATAATGTACAGAGCACCATGGAATTTATAATAATGTACAGAGCACCATGGGATTAATATAATAATGTACAGAGCACCATGGAAGTAATATAATAATGTACAGAGCACCATGGAATTAATATAATAATGTACAGAGCACCATGGAATTAATATAATAATGTACAGAGCACCATGTTTATAATTGTACAGAGCACCTGGTTTATAATAATGTACAGAGCACTATGGGATTACTATAATAATGTACAGAGCACCATGGAATTACTATAATAATGTACAGAGCACCATGGGATTAATATAATAATGTACAGAGCACCATGGAATTACTATAATAATGTACAGAGCACCATGGAATTAATATAATAATGTACAGAGCACCATGGAATTAATATAATAATGTACAGAGCACCATGGGATTAATATAATAATGTATAGGACCATGGAATTAATATAATAATGTACAGAGCACCATGGAATTACTATAATAATGTACAGAGCACCATGGAATTAATATAATAATGTACAGAGCACCATGGAATTAATATAATAATGTACAGAGCACCATGGAATTAATATAATAATGGACAGAGCACCATGGGATTAATATAATAATGTATAGGCACCATGGAATTAATATAATAATGTACAGCACCATGGAATTAATATAATAATGTACAGAGCACCATGGAAGTAATATAATAATGTACAGAGCACCATGGAATTAATATAATAATGTACAGCACCATGGAAGTAATATAATAATGTACAGAGCACCATGGAATTAATATAATAATGTACAGCACCATGGAAGTAATATAATAATGTACAGATCACCATGGGATTAATATAATAATGTACAGAGCACCATGGAATTAATATAATAATGTACAGAGCACCATGGGATTAATATAATAATGTACAGAGCACCATGGAATTAATATAATAATGTACAGCACCATGGAATTACTATAATAATGGACAGAGCACCATGGAAGTAATATAATAATGTACAGCACCAGGGAATTAATATAATAATGCGCCCCGGTACAGAGCACCATGGAATTAATATAATAATGTACAGAGCACCATGGGATTAATATAATAATGTACAGAGCACCATGGAATTAATATAATAATGTACAGCACCAGGGAATTAATATAATAATGGACAGAGCACCATGGAAGTAATATAATAATGTACAGCACCATGGAATTAATATAATAATGTACAGAGCACCATGGGATTAATATAATAATGTACAGAGCACCATGGAATTAATATAATAATGTACAGAGCACCATGGAATTAATATAATAATGTACAGAGCACCATGGAATTAATATAATAATGTACAGAGCACCATGGAATTAATATAATAATGTACAGAGCACCATGGGATTAATATAATAATGTACAGAGCACCATGGGATTAATGTAATAATGTACAGAGCACCATGGAATTACTATAATAATGTACAGAGCACCATGGGGTTAATATAATAATGTACAGAGCACCATGGAATTACTATAATAATGTACAGAGCACCATGGAATTAATATAATAATGTACAGAGCACCATGGAATTAAAATAATAATGTACAGCACCATGGGATTAATATAATAATGTACAGGACCATGGAATTACTATAATAATGTACAGAGCACCATGGAATTAATATAATAATGTACAGAGCACCATGGAATTAATATAATAATGTACAGAGCACCATGGGATTAATATAATAATGTATAGGACCATGGAATTAATATAATAATGTACAGAGCACCATGGAATTAATATAATAATGTACAGAGCACCATGGGATTAATATAATAATGTACAGCACCATGGAATTAATATAATAATGTACAGAGCACCATGGGATTAATATAATAATGTACAGAGCACCATGGAATTACTATAATAATGTACAGAGCACCATGGGATTAATATAATAATGTACAGAGCACCATGGAATTACTATAATAATGTACAGAGCACCATGGAATTAATATAATAATGTACAGAGCACCATGGAAGTAATATAATAATGTACAGAGCACCATGGAATATAATAATGTACAGAGCACCATGGGATTAATATAATAATGTACAGAGCACCATGGAAGTACTATAATAATGTACAGAGCACCATGGAATTAATATAATAATGTACAGAGCACCATGGAAGCGTAATATAATAATGTACAGAGCACCATGGAATTAATATAATAATGTACAGAGCACCATGGAATTAATATAATAATGTACAGGCACCATGGAATTAATATAATAATGTACAGAGCACCATGGGATTAATATAATAATGTACAGCACCATCGTGGGAGTAATATAATAATGTACAGAGCACCATGGAATTAATATAATAATGTACAGAGCACCATGGGATTAATATAATAATGTACAGAGCACCATGAGATTAATATAATAATGTACAGAGCACCATGGGATTAATATAATAATGGACAGAGCACCATGGAAGTAATATAATAATGTACAGAGCACCATGGAATTACTATAATAATGTACAGAGCACCATGGGATTAATATAATAATGTACAGAGCACCATGGAATTAATATAATAATGTACAGGCACCATGGAATTAATATAATAATGTACAGAGCACCATGGGATTAATATAATAATGTACAGAGCACCATGGGATTAATATAATAATGGACAGAGCACCATGGAAGTAATATAATAATGTACAGAGCACCATGGGATTAATATAATAATGTACAGAGCACCATGGAATTACTATAATAATGTACAGAGCACCTTGGAATTAATATAATAATGTACAGAGCACCATGGAATTAATATAATAATGTACAGAGCACCATGGAATTAATATAATAATGTACAGCACCATGGGATTAATATAATAATGTACAGAGCACCATGGGATTAATATAATAATGTACAGAGCACCATGGAATTAATATAATAATGTACAGCACCATGGGATTAATATAATAATGTATAGGACCATGGAATTAATATAATAATGTACAGAGCACCATGGAATTACTATAATAATGTACAGAGCACCATGGAATTAATATAATAATGGACAGAGCACCATGGGATTAATATAATAATGTATAGGACCATGGAATTAATATAATAATGTACAGCACCATGGAATTAATATAATAATGTACAGAGCTCCATGGGATTAATATAATAATGTACAGAGCACCATGGGATTAATATAATAATGTACAGAGCACCATGGGATTAATATAATAATGTACAGCACCGTGAAATTAATATAATAATGTACAGAGCACCATGTGATTAATATAATAATGTACAGCACCATGGAATTAATATAATAATGTACAGAACACCATGGGATTAATATAATAATGTACAGAGCACCATGGGATTAATATAATAATGGACAGAGCACCATGGAAGTAATATAATAATGTACAGAGCACCATGGAATTAATATAATAATGTACAGAGCACCATGGAATTAATATAATAATGTACAGAGCACCATGGAATTAATATAATAATGTACAGAGCACCATGGAATTAATATAATAATGTACAGAGCACCATGGGATTAATATAATAATGTATAGGACCATGGAATTAATATAATAATGTACAGAGCACCATGGGATTAATATAATAATGTACAGCACCATGGAATTAATATAATAATGTACAGAGCACCGTGGGATTAATATAATAATGTACAGAGCACCATGGAATTACTATAATAATGTACAGAGCACCATGGGATTAATATAATAATGTACAGTACCATGGAATTAATATAATAATGTACAGAGCACCGTGGGATTAATATAATAATGTACAGAGCACCATGGAATTACTATAATAATGTACAGAGCACCATGGGATTAATATAATAATGTACAGCACCATGGAATTAATATAATAATGTACAGAGCACCGTGGGATTAATATAATAATGTACAGAGCACCATGGAATTACTATAATAATGTACAGAGCACCATGGAATTAATATAATAATGTACAGAGCACCATGGAATTAATATAATAATGTACAGAGAACCATGGGATTAATATAATAATGTACAGAGCACCATGGAATATAATAATGTACAGAGCACCATGGGATTAATATAATAATGTACAGAGCACCATGGAAGTAATATAATAATGTACAGAGCACCATGGAATTAATATAATAATGTACAGAGCACCATGGAAGTAATATAATAATGTACAGCACCATGGAATTAATATAATAATGTACAGAGCACCATGGAATTAATATAATAATGTATAGCACCATGGAAGTAATATAATAATGTACAGATCACCATGGGATTAATATAATAATGTACAGAGCACCATGGAATTAATATAATAATGTACAGAGCACCATGGGATTAATATAATAATGTACAGAGCACCATGGAATTAATATAATAATGTACAGCACCATGGAATTAATATAATAATGTACAGAGCACCATGGGATTAATATAATAATGTACAGAGCACCATGGGATTAATATAGTAATGTACAGCACCATGGAATTAATATAATAATGTACAGAGCACCATGGAATTAATATAATAATGTACAGAGCACCATGGGATTAATGTAATAATGTACAGCACCATGGGATTAATATAATAATGTACAGAACACCATGGAATTAATATAATAATGTACAGAGCACCATGCAAGTAATATAATAATGTACAGAGCACCATGGAATTAATATAATAATGTACAGAGCACCATGGGATTAATATAATAATGTACAGAGCACCATGGAATATAATAATGTACAGAGCACCATGGGATTAATATAATAATGTACAGAGCACCATGGGATTACTATAATAATGTACAGAGCACCATGGGATTAATATAATAATGTATAGCACCATGGAATTAATATAATAATGTACAGAGCACCATGGGATTAATATAATAATGTATAGGACCATGGAATTAATATAATAATGTACAGCACCATGGAATTAATATAATAATGTAAAGAGCTCCATGGGATTAATATAATAATGTACAGAGCATTGCCACCATGGAATTAATATAATAATGTACAGAGCACCATGGGATTAATATAATAATGTACAGAGCACCATGGAATTTATATAATAATGTACAGCACCAGGGAATTAATATAATAATGGACAGAGCACCATGGAAGTAATATAATAATGTACAGCACCATGGAATTAATATAATAATGTACAGAGCACCATGGGATTAATATAATAATGTACAGAGCACCATGGAATTAATATAATAATGTACAGAGCACCATGACATTAATATAATAATGTACAGAGCACCATGGGATTAATATAATAATGTACAGAGCACCATGGATTTAATATAATAATGTACAGCACCACGGAATTAATATAATAATGGACAGAGCACCATGGAAGTAATATAATAATGTACAGCACCATGGAATTAATATAATAATGTACAGAGCACCATGGGATTAATATAATAATGTACAGAGCACCATGGAATTTTTATAATAATGTACAGAGCACCATGGAAGTAATATAATAATGTACAGAGCACCATGGCAATTAATATAATAATGTACAGCACCATGGAATTAATATAATAATGTACAGAGCACCATGGGATTAATATAATAATGTACAGAGCACCATGGGATTAATATAATAATGGACAGAGCACCATGGAAGTAATATAATAATGTACAGAGCACCATGGAATTAATATAATAATGTACAGAGCACCATGGAATTAATATAATAATGTACAGAGCACCATGGAATTAATATAATAATGTACAGAGCACCATGGGATTAATATAATAATGTACAGAGCACCATGGAATTACTATAATAATGTACAGAGCACCATGGGATTAATATAATAATGTACAGAGCACCATGGAATTACTATAATAATGTACAGAGCACCATGGAATTAATATAATAATGTACAGAGCACCATGGAATTAATATAATAATGTACAACACCATGGGATTAATATAATAATGTATAGGACCATGGAATTACTATAATAATGTACAGAGCACCATGGAATTAATATAATAATGTACAGAGCACCATGGAATTAATATAATAATGTACAGCACCATGGGATTAATATAATAATGTACAGAGCACCATGGGATTAATATAATAATGTACAGAGCACCATGGAATTAATATCATAATGTACAGAGCACCATGGGATTAATATAATAATGTATAGGACCATGGAATTAATATAATAATGTACAGAGCACCATGGAATTACTATAATAATGTACAGAGCACCATGGAATTAATATAATAATGGACAGAGCACCATGGGATTAATATAATAATGTATAGGGCCATGGAATTAATATAATAATGTACAGCACCATGGAATTAATATAATAATGTACAGAGCACCATGGAATTAATATAATAATGTACAGAGCACCATGGGATTAATATAATAATGTACAGAGCACCATGGGATTAATATAATAATGTACAGACACCGTGAAATTAATATAATAATGTACAGAGCACCATGGGATTAATATAATAATGTACAGGCACCATGGAATTAATATAATAATGTACAGAGCACCATGGAATTAATATAATAATGTACAGAGCACCATGAAATTAATATAATAATGTGCAGAGCACCATGGGATTAATATAATAATGTACAGAGCACCATGGGATTAATATAATAATGTACTGAGCACCATGGAATTAATATAATAATGTACAGAGCACCATGAAATTAATATAATAATGTACAGAGCACCATGGGATTAATATAATAATGTACAGAGCACCATGGAATTAATATAATAATGTACAGAGCACCATGAAATTAATATAATAATGTACAGAGCACCATGGGATTAATATAATAATGTACAGAGCACCATGGAATAAATAATAATGTACAGAGCACCATGGGATTAATATAATAATGTACAGAGCACCATGGAAGTAATATAATAATGTACAGAGCACCATGGAATTAATATAATAATGTACAGAGCACCATGGAAGTAATATAATAATGTACAGAGCACCATGGAATTAATATAATAATGTACAGAGCACCATGGAAGTAATATAATAATGTACAGAGCACCATGGAAGTAATATAATAATGTACAGAGCACCATGGAATTAATATAATAATGTACAGCACCATGGAAGTAATATAATAATGTACAGAGCACCATGGAATTAATATAATAATGTACAGCACCATGGAATTAATATAATAATGTACAGAGCACCATGGGATTAATATAATAATGTACAGAGCACCATGGAATTAATATAATAATGTACAGAGCACCATGGGATTAATATAATAATGTACAGACCACCATGGAATTTATATAATAATGTACAGAGCACCATGGAAGTAATATAATAATGTACAGGCACCATGGAATTAATATAATAATGTACAGAGCACCATGGGATTAATATAATAATGTACAGAGCACCATGGAATTAATATAATAATGTACAGAGCACCATGGCATTAATATAATAATGTACAGAGCACCATGGGATTAATATAATAATGTACAGAGCACCATGGATTTAATATAATAATGTACAGAGCACCATGGAATTAATATAATAATGGACAGAGCACCATGGAATTAATATAATAATGTACAGAGCACCATGGAATTAATATAATAATGTACAGAGCACCATGGGATTAATATAATAATGTACAGAGCACCATGGAATTATTATAATAATGTACAGAGCACCATGGAATTATGTACAGAGCACCATGGAAGTAATATAATAATGTACAGAGCACCATGGAATTAATATAATAATGTACAGGCACCATGGAATTAATATAATAATGTACAGAGAACCATGGGATTAATATAATAATGTACAGAGCACCATGGGATTAATATAATAATGGACAGAGCACCATGGAAGTAATATAATAATGTACAGAGCACCATGGAATTAATATAATAATGTACAGAGCACCATGGAATTAATATAATAATGTACAGAGCACCATGGAATTAATATAATAATGTACAGAGCACCATGGGATTAATATAATAATGTACAGAGCACCATGGAATTACTATAATAATGTACAGAGCACCATGGGATTAATATAATAATGTACAGAGCACCATGGAATTACTATAATAATGTACAGAGCACCATGGAATTAATATAATAATGTACAGAGCACCATGGAATTAATATAATAATGTACAGCACCATGGGATTAATATAATAATGTATAGGACCATGGAATTACTATAATAATGTACAGAGCACCATGGAATTAATATAATAATGTACAGAGCACCATGGAATTAATATAATAATGTACAGAGCACCATGGGATTAATATAATAATGTATAGGACCATGGAATTAATATAATAATGTACAGAGCACCATGGAATTAATATAATAATGTACAGAGCACCATGGAATTAATATAATAATGTACAGCACCATGGGATTAATATAATAATGTACAGAGCAACATGGGATTAATATAATAATGTACAGAGCACCATGGAATTAATATAATAATGTACAGCACCATGGGATTAATATAATAATGTATAGGACCATGGAATTAATATAATAATGTACAGAGCACCATGGAATTACTATAATAATGTACAGAGCACCATGGAATTAATATAATAATGGACAGAGCACCATGGGATTAATATAATGTATAGGACCATGGAATTAATATAATAATGTACAGCACCATGGAATTAATATAATAATGTACAGAGCTCCATGGGATTAATATAATAATGTACAGAGCACCATGGGATTAATATAATAATGTACAGCACCGTGAAATTAATATAATAATGTACAGAGCACCATGGGATTAATATAATAATGTACAGACACCATGGAATTAATACAATAATGTACAGAGCACCATGGAATTAATATAATAATGTACAGAGCACCATGAAATTAATATAATAATGTGCAGAGCACCATGGGATTAATATAATAATGTACAGAGCACCATGGGATTAATATAATAATGTACTGAGCACCATGGAATTAATATAATAATGTAGTACAGAGCACCATGGATTAATATAAAGTCAGAGCACCATGAAATTAATATAATAATGTACAGAGCACCATGGGATTAATATAATAATGTACAGAGCACCATGGAATTAATATAATAATGTACAGAGCACCATGAAATTAAGATAATAATGTACAGAGCACCATGGGATTAATATAATAATGTACAGAGCACCATGGAATTAATATAATAATGTACAGAGCACCATGGGAGTAATATAATAATGTACAGAGCACCATGGGATTGATATAATAATGTACAGTGCCATGGGATTAATATAATAATGTACATGAGCCCCATGGGATTAATATAATAATGTACAGAGCACCATGGGATTAATATAATAATGTACAGCGCCATGGGATTAATATAATAATGTACAGAGCACCATGGAATTAATATAATAATGTACAGAGCACCATGGGAGTAATATAATAATGTACAGCACCATGGGATTAATATAATAATGTATAGAGCACCATGGAATTAATATAATAATGTACAGAGCACCATGGAATTAATATAATAATGTACAGCACATGGGATTAATATAATAATGTACAGAGCACCATGGGAGTAATATAATAATGTACAGAGCACCATGGGATTGATATAATAATGTACAGCGCCATGGGATTAATATAATAATGTACAGAGCACTATGGAATTGTAATATAATAATGTACAGAGCACCATGGGATTAATATAATAATGTACAGAGCACCATGGAATTAATATAATAATGTACAGCACCATGGGAGTAATATAATAATGTACAGAGCACCATGGAATTAATATAATAATGTACAGAGCACCATGGGAGTAATATAATAATGTACAGCACCATGGGATTAATATAATAATGTATAGAGCACCATGGAATTAATATAATAATGTACAGAGCACCATGGAATTAATATAATAATGTACAGCACATGGGATTAATATAATAATGTACAGAGCACCATGGGAGTAATATAATAATGTACAGAGCACCATGGGATTGATATAATAATGTACAGCGCCATGGGATTAATATAATAATGTACAGAGCACTATGGAATTAACATAATAATGTACAGAGCACCATGGAATTAATATAATAATGTACAGAGCACCATGGGATTAATATAATAATGTACAGAGCACCATGGAATTAATATAATAATGTACAGCACCATGGGAGTAATATAATAATGGACAGAGCACCATGGAATTAATATAATAATGTACAGCACCATGGGAGTAATATAATAATGTACAGAGCACCATGGGATTGATATAATAATGTACAGCGCCATGGGAGTAATATAATAATGGACAGAGCACCATGGAATTAATATAATAATGTACAGAGCACCATGGGAGTAATATAATAATGTACAGAGCACCATGGGATTGATATAATAATGTACAGCGCCATGGGATTAATATAATAATGTACAGAGCACTATGGAATTAACATAATAATGTACAGAGCACCATGGAATTAATATAATAATGTACAGAGCACCATGGGATTAATATAATAATGTACAGAGCACCATGGAATTAATATAATAATGTACAGCACCATGGAAGTAATATAATAATGTACAGCACCATGGAATTAATATAATAATGTACAGAGCACCATGGGATTAATATAATAATGTACAGAGCACCATGGAATTAATATAATAATGTACAGAGCACCATGGAATTAATATAATAATGTACAGCACATGGGATTAATATAATAATGTACAGAGCACCATGGGAGTAATATAATAATGTACAGAGCACCATGGGATTGATATAATAATGTACAGCGCCATGGGATTAATATAATAATGTACAGAGCACCATGGAATTAATATAATAATGTACAGAGCACCATGGGATTAATATAATAATGTACAGAGCACCATGGAATTAATATAATAATGTACAGCACCAGGGAATTAATATAATAATGGACAGAGCACCATGGAAGTAATATAATAATGTACAGAGCACCATGGAATTAATATAATAATGTACAGAGCACCATGGAATTAATATAATAATGTACAGCACCAGGGAATTAATATAATAATGTACAGAGCACCATGGGATTAATATAATAATGTACAGAGCACCATGGAATTAATATAATAATGTACAGAGCACCATGGAATTAATATAATAATGTACAGCACATGGGATTAATATAATAATGTACAGAGCACCATGGGAGTAATATAATAATGTACAGAGCACCATGGGATTGATATAATAATGTACAGCGCCATGGGATTAATATAATAATGTACAGAGCACCATGGAATTAATATAATAATGTACAGAGCACCATGGGATTAATATAATAATGTACAGAGCACCATGGAATTAATATAATAATGTACAGCACCAGGGAATTAATATAATAATGGACAGAGCACCATGGAAGTAATATAATAAAAAAGAAAACAACAAAAAAATTTTTATATTATAAAAAACCGCACAGGAGGATTATTTTATTATTAAACACCACCCCACAATAATAATTTATAATATTTTTTTTTTTTTTGTAGTAAAAAAAGAAAAAAAAATATTATAAAAATTTTGGGCCCCCCTTTTTATTTTTCCCTTTTTTTTTTCTAAATATTTGGGTGTTTGCAACAGCCATTTCAATTTGATATATCTAATAACTGATGGACACAGTAATATTTCAGGATTGAAATGAGGTTTATTGTACTAACAGAAAATGTGCAATATGCATTAAACCAAAATTTGACCGATGCTAAAATTTGGGTACCCTTATCATTTTATTGATTTGAATACTCCTAACTACTTTTTTCTGACTTACTGAAGCACAAAATTGGTTTTGTAACCTCACTGAGCTTTGAACTTCATAGCCAGGTGTATCCAATCATGAGAAAAGGTATTTAAGGTGGCCAATTGCAAGTTGTTCTCCTATTTGAATCTCCTCTGAAGAGTGGCATCATGGGTTCCTCAAAACAACTCTCAAATGATCTGAAAACAAAGATTGTTCAACATAGTTGTTCAGGGGAAGGATACAAAAAGTTGTCTCAGAGATTTTACCTGTCAGTTTCCACTGTGAGGAACATAGTAAGGAAATGGAAGACCACAGGGACAGTTCTTGTTAAGCCCAGAAGTGGCAGGCCAAGAAAAATATCAGAAAGGCAGAGAAGAAGAATGGTGAGAACAGTCAAGGACAATCCACAGACCACCTCCAAAGAGCTGCAGCATCATCTTGCTGCAGATGGTGTCACTGTGCATCGGTCAACAATACAGCACACTTTGCACAAGGAGAAGCTGTATGGGAGAGTGATGCGAAAGAAGCCGTTTCTGAAAGCACGCCACAAACAGAGTCGCCTGAGGTATGCAAAAGCACATTTGGACAAGCCAGCTTCATTTTGGAAGAAGGTCCTGTGGACTGATGAAACAAAGATTGAGTTGTTTGGTCATACAAAAAGGCGTTATGCATGGCGTCCAAAAAACACAGCATTCCAAGAAAAACACTTGCTACCCACTGTAAAATTTGGTGGAGGTTCCATCATGCTTTGGGGCTGTGTGGCCAATGCCGGCACCGGGAATCTTGTTAAAGTTGAGGGTCGCATGGATTCAACTCAGTATCAGCAGATTCTTGAGAATAATGTACAAGAATCAGTGACGAATTTGAAGTTACGCCGGGGATGGATATTTCAGCAAGACAATGATCCAAATCTACTCAGGCATTCATGCAGAGGAACAATTACAATGTTCTGGAATGGCCATCCCAGTCCCCAGACCTGAATATCATTGAACATCTGTGGGATCATTTGAAGCGGGCTGTCCATGCTCGGCGACCATCAAACTTAACTGAACTGGAATTGTTTTGTAAAGAGGAATGGTCAAAAATACCTTCATCCAGGATCCAGGAACTGATTAAAAGCTACAGGAAGCGACTAGAGGCTAAAGGAGGATCTACTAAATATTAATGTCACTTTTCTGTTGAGGTGCCCATACTTTTGCACCGGTCAAATTTTGGTTTAATGCATATTGCACATTTTCTGTTAGTACAATAAACCTCATTTCAATCCTGAAATATTACTGTGTCCATCAGTTATTAGATATATCAAATTGAAATGGCTGTTGCAAACACCCAAATATTTAGAACTAAAAATGATTAAGATTAATAGGGGTGCCCAAACTTTTTCATATGACTGTATCTGTGTGCACCAATGTCCAGCCATAGATACTGTAGCTGTACAGATGCTCATGTGTAGATATGTCCAGAGGTATACCATAAGTTCCTGGGCCCCAATGTAAGATCTGTACCAGCAGGGCTGGGGGGCAGCAGATACTCCCTGATTCTTGCAATCCAGTTTTTAAAAATATGACTGGATGGCAAGACCAGGGAGGAGAGGAGCCTACAGCTTCCTGCCTTACTACCTCCCAGCTTGTAGGCCACAGGCACATTAGGCTATACAAGGGGAAATGATGGGGGCCATTTTACTGTATGAGGACAGTGATGGGGGGGCCAATGTTGAGGGACACTAAAGATGGCCATTTTACTGTATGGGGTCATTAACAGAGGCCATTATACTATATGGGCCAGTGATAGGGGTCATTATACTGTATGGAGCAGTGATGGGGCCATCATCATTAGATACGTCGTCCATCATCATTAGATACGTTGTCCATTATCATAAGATACGTCGTCCATTATCATCAGATACCTCGTCCATTATCATCAGATACGTCGTCCATTATCATCAGATACGTCGTCCATTAAAATCAGATACGTCGTCCATTATCATCAGATACGTCGTCCATTAAAATCAGATACGTCGTCCATTATCATCAGATACCTCGTCCATTACCATCAGATACGTTGTCCATTATCATCAAGATACGTCGTCCATTATCATCAGATACCTCGTCCATTATCATTAGATACGTCGTCCATTATCATCAGATACGTCGTCCATTATCATCAGATACGTCGTCCATTATCATCAGATACCTCGTCCATTACCATCAGATACGTCGTCCAGCATCATTAGATACGTCGTCCATTATCATTAGATACGTCGTCCATTACCATCAGATACGTCATCAATTACCATCAGATACGTCGTCCATTATCATTAGATACGTCGTCCATTATCATTAGATACGTCGTCCATTATCATTAGATACATCGTCCATCATCATCAGATACGTCATCCATTATCATTAGATACGTCGTCCATCATCATCAGATACGTCATCCATTATCATTAGATACATTGTCATCATCATTAGATACGTCGTCCATTACCATCAGATACGTCGTCCATTACCATCAGATACGTCGTCCATTATCATTAGATACGTCGGCCATTACCATCAGATACGTCATCCAGCATCATTAGATACGTCGTCCAGCATCATTAGATACGTCGTCCAGCATCATCAGATACGTCGTCCATTATCATCAGATACGTCATCCAGCATCATTAGATACGTCGTCCAGCATCATTAGATACGTCGTCCAGCATCATTAGATATGTCGTCCAGCATCATTAGATACGTTTTCCATCATTATTAGATGCGTCGTCCATCATCATTCGATACGTCATCCATTATCATCAGATACGTCGTCCATTACCATCAGATACGTCGTCCAGCATCATTAGATACGTCGTCCATTATCATTAGATACGTCGTCCGTTACCATCAGATACGTCGTCCATTATCATTAGATACATCGTCCATCATCATCAGATACGTCATCCATTATCATTAGATACATTGTCATCATCATTAGATACATCGTCCATTACCATCAGATACGTCGTCCAGCATCATCAGATACGTCGTCCAGCATTATTAGATACGTTGTCCATCATTATTAGATACGTTGTCCATCATTATTAGATACGTCGTCCATCATTATTAGATACGTCGTCCAGCATCATTAGATACGTCGTTCAGCATCATTAGATACGTCGTCCATCATTATTAGATACGTCGTCCATTATCTTCCTGTATTATATTACTATTTCTATGTTCTACTTCTCTCCAGTTTCTCCGGTTGTTTATTTATTGTGGCGGATTCAGTGCCTAATCCGGATTACTGCCCCAACAGGGATTTGTGAGGGTATTTAACCGGCTAAGAACTAAAATCTCCCCGCCAGAGTTTTACAATGCAAACAGTGCAGAGATTGTAGTAATCCGAGCAATGTAGTGCAGTACAAGGGGTTAACACATAACCTACATGTCATACCGAGCCTGGATTCTTTAAATTCTGGATTTCCTTCATTCCAGAGCAGCTGGGGTATCCCTGCACAGACCCTGGGGTATCCCTGCACAGACCCTGGGGTATCCCTGCACAGACCCTGGGGTATCCCTGCACAGACCATGGGGTATCCCTGCACAGACCATGGGGTATCCCTGCACAGACCCTGGGGTATCCCTGCACAGACCCTGGGGTATCCCTGCACAGACCCTGGGGTATCCCTGCACAGACCCTGGGGTATCCCTGCACAGACCCTGGGGTATCCCTGCACAGACCCTGGGGTATCCCTGCACAGACCCTGGGGTATCCCTGCACAGACTATGGGGTATCCCTGCACAGACCCTGGGGTATCCCTGCACAGACCCTGGGGTATCCCTGCACAGACCCTGGGGTATCCCTGCACAGACTATGGGGTATCCCTGCACAGACCCTGGGGTATCCCTGCACAGACCCTGGGGTATCCCTGCACAGACCCTGGGGTATCCCTGCACAGACCCTGGGGTATCCCTGCACAGACCATGGGGTATCCCTGCACAGACCCTGGGGTATCCCTGCACAGACCCTGGGGTATCCCTGCACAGACCCTGGGGTATCCCTGCACAGACCCTGGGGTATCCCTGCACAGACCATGGGGTATCCCTGCACAGACTATGGGGTATCCCTGCACAGACCCTGGGGTATCCCTGCACAGACCCTGGGGTATCCCTGCACAGACTATGGGGTATCGCTGCACAGACTATGGGGTATCGCTGCACAGACTATGGGGTTCGCTGCACAGACTATGGGGTATCGCTGCACAGACCATGGGGTATCCCTGCACAGACCATGGGGTATCCCTGCACAGACCCTGGGGTATCCCTGCACAGACCATGGGGTATCCCTGCACAGACCCTGGGGTATCCCTGCACAGACCCTGGGGTATCCCTGCACAGACTATGGGGTATCCCTGCACAGACCCTGGGGTATCCCTGCACAGACCCTGGGGTATCCCTGCACAGACTATGGGGTATCCCTGCACAGACCCTGGGGTATCCCTGCACAGACTATGGGGTATCGCTGCACAGACTATGGGGTATCGCTGCACAGACTATGGGGTATCGCTGCACAGACTATGGGGTATCGCTGCACAGACTATGGGGTATCGCTGCACAGACTATGGGGTATCCCTGCACAGACCCTGGGGTATCCCTGCACAGACTATGGGGTATCACTGCACAGACCCTGGGGTATCCCTGCACAGACCCTGGGGTATCCCTGCACAGACTATGGGGTATCCCTGCACAGACTATGGGGTATCCCTGCACAGACCCTGGGGTATCCCTGCACAGACCCTGGGGTATCCCTGCACAGACTATGGGGTATCCCTGCACAGACCCTGGGGTATCCCTGCACAGACTATGGGGTATCCCTGCACAGACCCCTATTATTAGACACTTTTATACATTGCCATATGTAATATTAGGGGTGTTGGGGATATTCGTGACCTTAGATGGGGATGGTTTCAGCTGTAATCCATTTGGTGCTGACTAGACTGAGATAGGAACTGAAGACATCCCCTAGTTCTCATTCTTAAAGGGGTTTTCCAGGACAATAATTGAAGACCTATCCTTAAAGATCAGCAGGGCTCCAAGACCCGGACCCTCAGCTGATCAGCTGCTTGAAGGAACTGCAGTGTTTGGGTGAGCACTGTGACCTCTTCACTACTTACTTACCATACATTGTATAGGGGTTATGCATAGTATCACAGCTCAGCTCATTCACTTGAATGGGACTGAGCTTTGATCAAATCATGTGACCGATAAATGTGATGTCAAATGGCCTGTGAAGCTGATCTTTCAAACAGCTGATCCATGGGGGTCCCAGGTGTGGGACCCCCAAGGATCTTCAATGGCTAACCTATCCCAAGGATAGATCACAGACCCCAAAGGACAAAGCAAGAAACACAAGCACAAGATCAGAAGGCCGAGCATTGCAGGCTGATGGCCCTAGAAAGAAGCCGCCGAGCCTCATGTCACCAGCAGGCGCCAGCTACCTGGTAGAGACGGAGAGGAATGCCAGGAGGGGCAGCTCACTGGGGTGTAACACGAAACAAACCAATGGGGTGCCCCATAAAATGACTGCTTGTACAGTGAGCAGGCCTGGTGGGGGTTACGCTCTCCTGTGAGGTGTTGCTTCGTGTGTTTTACTCCAAAGCTCTAAGCAATCTTGGGAGTCCTCTGGACACGTAGACATATTTTCCAACACTAGGGGCGCTGTGTGAAAGGACTGAATGCCTGGGTGTCCCTAGAGCTGCCTGTTACCTGGACACATTATGGCACAGGGATCGAGTCCTCGCTCCATGACATTCACTTTCCCATGAGTATAAATAGCAGCTGTGTATCCAGCGCAGGAGAGACCGCCGGGGAGTATGACATCATGTGCCACCACTCTCTGTATACCGTTATATACACTCCCTGCAGATTTCACCCCTTCTCCGACCCAGGACCCCATGGTAAGACAACCCTGCTCCACACTGCCCTTTTGAAGGGCACATGATGGCGTATTGCCTGCTCACTTGGGGTCTGACTACTTGGCCCCCACAATGACTGCGCTCTGCGGACCCCACAGCTCCTTCTGACTGTCATATGGTATATGATGCTTGACTTTATGGTTTATGTGGTGCGCCATACAATGCCGGTCTGCGATGTAATCCGCACTTTCTACTTTTTAGTCATTTCTCGTCATGTATCAGTTCAGAAGAAACACAACGGTGAGGTGATGGCAAATAGTTCAGATACCAAAGGGGTCAATATGTGTAAGGGGGGAGGGTATATGTACGAGGTGGCGGGGGCAGAATAGGGACATAGTGGCCTTATGTGACCATATAAACAGTCGTGGCACACTCTAGCCACCGTAGCTCGAAGTGGGTGAATTTCATCACTGTCAAGATACGGCACTATATGGCGATTGGTTTTCACTATATGGCGATTGGTTTTCACTATATGGCGATTGGTTTTCACTATATGGCGATTGGTTTTCACTATACGGCGAATGATTTTCACTATATGGCGATTGGTTTTCACTATACGGCGAATGATTTTCACTATATGGCGATTGGTTTTCACTATGTGGCGATTGGTTTTCACTATACGGCGAATGATTTTCACTATATGGCGATTGGTTTTCACTATACGGCGATTGGTTTTCACTATACGGCGAATGATTTTCACTATATGGCGATTGGTTTTCACTATATGGCGATTGGTTTTCACTATACGGCGAATGATTTTCACTATATGGCGATTGGTTTTCACTATATGGCGATTGGTTTTCACTATGTGGCGATTGGTTTTCACTATATGGCGATTGGTTTTCACTATACGGCGAATGATTTTCACTATACGGCGATTGGTTTTCACTATATGGCGATTGGTTTTCACTATATGGCGATCGGTTTTCACTATATGGCGATTAGTTTTCACTATATGGCGATCGGTTTTCACTATACGGCGAATGATTTTCACTATGTGGCGATTGGTTTTCACTAGATGGCGATTGGTTTTCACTATATGGCGATCGGTTTTCACTATACGGCGATTGGTTTTCACTATACGGCGAATGATTTTCACTATGTGCCGATTGGTTTTCACTAGATGGCGATTGGTTTTCACTATACGGCGATTGGTTTTCACTATACGGCGATTGGTTTTCACTATACGGCGAATGATTTTCACTACTGATGGCGATTGGTTTTCACTATATGGCGATCGGTTTTCACTATACGGCAAATGATTTTCACTATATGGCGATTGGTTTTCACTATATGGCGATTGGTTTTCACTATGTGGCGATTGGTTTTCACTATGTGGCGATTGGTTTTCACTAGATGGCGATTGGTTTTCACTATATGGCGATTGGTTTTCACTATATGGCGATTGGTTTTCACTAGATGGCGATCGGTTTTCACTAGATGGCGATTGGTTTTCACTATATGGCGATCGGTTTTCACTATATGGCGATCGGTTTTCACTATATGGCGATCGGTTTTCACTATATGGCGATTGGTTTTCACTAGATGGCGATTGGTTTTCACTAGATGGCGATTGGTTTTCACTAGATGGCGATCGGTTTTCACTATATGGCGATCGGTTTTCACTATATGTCGATCGGTTTTCACTATATGGCGATTGGTTTTCACTATGTGGCGATTGGTTTTCACTATATGGCGATTGGTTTTCACTATATGGCGATTGGTTTTCACTAGATGGCGATTGGTTTTCACTAGATGGCGATCGGTTTTCACTATATGGCGATTGGTTTTCACTATACGGCGAATGATTTTCACTATATGGCGATTGGTTTTCACTATACGGCGAATGATTTTCACTATATGGCGATTGGTTTTCACTATGTGGCGATTGGTTTTCACTATACGGCGAATGATTTTCACTATATGGCGATTGGTTTTCACTATACGGCGATTGGTTTTCACTATACGGCGAATGATTTTCACTATATGGCGATTGGTTTTCACTATATGGCGATTGGTTTTCACTATACGGCGAATGATTTTCACTATATGGCGATTGGTTTTCACTATGTGGCGATTGGTTTTCACTATATGGCGATTGGTTTTCACTATACGGCGAATGATTTTCACTATATGGCGATTGGTTTTCACTATGTGGCGATCGGTTTTCACTATACGGCGATTGGTTTTCACTATACGGCGAATGATTTTCACTATGTGCCGATTGGTTTTCACTAGATGGCGATTGGTTTTCACTATACGGCGATTGGTTTTCACTATACGGCGATTGGTTTTCACTATACGGCGAATGATTTTCACTATATGGCGATCGGTTTTCACTAGATGGCGATTGGTTTTCACTATATGGCGATCGGTTTTCACTATACGGCAAATGATTTTCACTATATGGCGATTGGTTTTCACTATATGGCGATTGGTTTTCACTATGTGGCGATTGGTTTTCACTATGTGGCGATTGGTTTTCACTAGATGGCGATTGGTTTTCACTATATGGCGATTGGTTTTCACTATATGGCGATTGGTTTTCACTAGATGGCGATCGGTTTTCACTAGATGGCGATCGGTTTTCACTATATGGCGATCGGTTTTCACTATATGGCGATCGGTTTTCACTATATGGCGATCGGTTTTCACTATATGGCGATTGGTTTTCACTAGATGGCGATTGGTTTTCACTAGATGGCGATTGGTTTTCACTAGATGGCGATTGGTTTTCACTATATGGCGATCGGTTTTCACTATATGGCGATCGGTTTTCACTATATGTCGATCGGTTTTCACTATATGGCGATTGGTTTTCACTATGTGGCGATTGGTTTTCACTATATAGCGATTGGTTTTCACTATATTGCGATTGGTTTTCACTAGATGGCGATTGGTTTTCACTAGATGGCGATCGGTTTTCACTATATGGCGATCGGTTTTCACTATATGGCGATCGGTTTTCACTATATGGCGATCGGTTTTCACTATATGGCGATTGGTTTTCACTATATGGCGATTGGTTTTCACTATGTGGCGATTGGTTTTCACTATATGGCGATTGGTTTTCACTATGTGGCGATTGGTTTTCACTATATGGCGATTGGTTTTCACTATACGGCGATTGGTTTTCACTATACGGCGAATGATTTTCACTATATGGCGATTGGTTTTCACTATACGGCGAATGATTTTCACTATATGGCGATTGGTTTTCACTATGTGGCGATTGGTTTTCACTATACGGCGAATGATTTTCACTATATGGCGATTGGTTTTCACTATACGGCGATTGGTTTTCACTATACGGCGAATGATTTTCACTATATGGCGATTGGTTTTCACTATATGGCGATTGGTTTTCACTATACGGCGAATGATTTTCACTATATGGCGATTGGTTTTCACTATGTGGCGATTGGTTTTCACTATATGGCGATTGGTTTTCACTATACGGCGAATGATTTTCACTATATGGCGATTGGTTTTCACTATGTGGCGATTGGTTTTCACTATATGGCGATCGGTTTTCACTATACGGCGATTGGTTTTCACTATACGGCGAATGATTTTCACTATGTGCCGATTGGTTTTCACTAGATGGCGATTGGTTTTCACTATACGGCGATTGGTTTTCACTATACGGCGATTGGTTTTCACTATACGGCGAATGATTTTCACTATATGGCGATCGGTTTTCACTAGATGGCGATTGGTTTTCACTATATGGCGATCGGTTTTCACTATACGGCAAATGATTTTCACTATATGGCGATTGGTTTTCACTATATGGCGATTGGTTTTCACTATGTGGCGATTGGTTTTCACTAGATGGCGATTGGTTTTCACTATATGGCGATTGGTTTTCACTAGATGGCGATCGGTTTTCACTAGATGGCGATTGGTTTTCACTATATGGCGATCGGTTTTCACTATATGGCGATCGGTTTTCACTATATGGCGATCGGTTTTCACTATATGGCGATTGGTTTTCACTATACGGCGAATGATTTTCACTATATGGCGATTGGTTTTCACTATACGGCGAATGATTTTCACTATATGGCGATTGGTTTTCACTATGTGGCGATTGGTTTTCACTATACGGCGAATGATTTTCACTATACGGCGAATGATTTTCACTATATGGCGATTGGTTTTCACTATACGGCGAATGATTTTCACTATATGGCGATTGGTTTTCACTATGTGGCGATTGGTTTTCACTATACGGCGAATGATTTTCACTATATGGCGATTGGTTTTCACTATACGGCGATTGGTTTTCACTATACGGCGAATGATTTTCACTATATGGCGATTGGTTTTCACTATATGGCGATTGGTTTTCACTATACGGCGAATGATTTTCACTATATGGCGATTGGTTTTCACTATGTGGCGATTGGTTTTCACTATATGGCGATTGGTTTTCACTATACGGCGAATGATTTTCACTATATGGCGATTGGTTTTCACTATGTGGCGATTGGTTTTCACTATATGGCGATCGGTTTTCACTATACGGCGATTGGTTTTCACTATACGGCGAATGATTTTCACTATGTGCCGATTGGTTTTCACTAGATGGCGATTGGTTTTCACTATACGGCGATTGGTTTTCACTATACGGCGATTGGTTTTCACTATACGGCGAATGATTTTCACTATATGGCGATCGGTTTTCACTAGATGGCGATTGGTTTTCACTATATGGCGATCGGTTTTCACTATACGGCAAATGATTTTCACTATATGGCGATTGGTTTTCACTATATGGCGATTGGTTTTCACTATGTGGCGATTGGTTTTCACTAGATGGCGATTGGTTTTCACTATATGGCGATTGGTTTTCACTAGATGGCGATCGGTTTTCACTAGATGGCGATTGGTTTTCACTATATGGCGATCGGTTTTCACTATATGGCGATCGGTTTTCACTATATGGCGATCGGTTTTCACTATATGGCGATTGGTTTTCACTAGATGGCGATTGGTTTTCACTAGATGGCGATTGGTTTTCACTAGATGGCGATCGGTTTTCACTATATGGCGATCGGTTTTCACTATATGGCGATCGGTTTTCACTATATGTCGATCGGTTTTCACTATATGGCGATTGGTTTTCACTATGTGGCGATTGGTTTTCACTATATGGCGATTGGTTTTCACTATATTGCGATTGGTTTTCACTAGATGGCGATTGGTTTTCACTAGATGGCGATCGGTTTTCACTATATGGCGATCGGTTTTCACTATATGGCGATCGGTTTTCACTATATGGCGATCGGTTTTCACTATATGGCGATCGGTTTTCACTATATGGCGATCGGTTTTCACTATATGGCGATTGGTTTTCACTATATGGCGATCGGTTTTCACTATATGGCGATTGGTTTTCACTATATGGCGATCGGTTTTCACTGTACAGATATGATGTGGAATACAGGTAACTATATATATATATATACTGTGATCGTACTGACCCGCAGAATACAGGTAACTATATATATATATATAACTGTGATCGTACTGACCCGCAGAATACAGGTAACTATATATATATATCTCTATGTATATCACTGACCCGCATAAACACATATATATATATATATATATCACTGTGATCGTACTGACCCGCAGAATACAGGTAACTATATATATATATATATGATCGACTGTGAATCAGGTAACTATACCTACAGAATACAGGTAACTATATATATATATATATCTATCACTGTGATCGTACTGACCCGCAGAATACAGGTAACTATATATATATATATCTGTATATCTACAGGACCCGCAGAATACAGGTAACTATATATATATATATACACTGTGATCGTACTGACCCGCAGAATACAGGTAACTATATATATATATATATTACTGTGATCGTACTGACCCGCAGAATACAGGTAACTATATATATATATATATACTGTGATCGTACTGTGACCCGCAGAATACAGGTATTTTATATATATATATATATATCACTGTGATCGTACTGACCCGCAGAATACAGGTAACTTATATATATATATATCACTGTGATCGTACTGACCCGCAGAATACAGGTAACTATATATATATATATATTTTATTATTATTATATATATATCACTGTGATCGTACTGACCCGCAGAATACAGGTAACTATATATATATATATATATCTTTTTTTATTATATATACACTGTGATCGTACTGACCCGCAGAATACAGGTAACTATATATATATATATATCTGTGATCGTACTGACCCGCAGAATACAGGTAACTATATATATATATATTGTTTTTGAAATATATATATATATATATATATCACTGTGATCGTACTGACCCGCAGAATACAGGTAACTATATATATATATATATATATATATCGCATAATACAGGTAACTATATATATATATATCACTGTGATCGTACTGACCCGCAGAATACAGATATATATATATATATCACTGTGATCGTACTGACCCGCAGAATACAGGTAACTATATATATATATATATATACTGTGATTTCGTACTGACCCGCAGAATACAGGTAACTATATATATATATATATATATAT
Source organism: Leptodactylus fallax (assembly GCA_947044405.1). NCBI lineage: Eukaryota > Metazoa > Chordata > Amphibia > Anura > Leptodactylidae > Leptodactylus > Leptodactylus fallax. The sequence goes on along the minus strand of CAMRHE010000780.1, from coordinate 252,461 downwards.
TTATATATTATATATATTTATCACTGTGATCGTACTGACCCGCAGAATACAGGTAACTATATATATATATATATATATATATATATATATTTTATATTATATCACTGTGATCGTACTGACCCGCAGAATACAGGTAACTATATATATATATTCACTGTGATCGTACTGACCCGCAGAATACAGGTAACTATATATATATATATATATATTTTTATTTTTCACTGTGATCGTACTGACCCGCAGAATACAGGTAACTATATATATATATATCTATACTGTGATCGTACTGACCCGCAGAATACAGGTAACTATATATATATATCTATATATAAGAAATATATATATATAACTGTGATCGTACTGACCCGCAGAATACAGGTAACTATATATATATATATATATATATTATAAAAAATTATATATATATATCTGTGATCGTACTGACCCGCAGAATACAGGTAACTATATATATATATATATTTTTTTCACTGTGATCGTACTGACCCGCAGAATACAGGTAACCTATATATATTTTTTTTATATATATATATTCTGTGATCGTACTGACCCGCAGAATACAGGTAACTATATATATATATATTTTATATATATATATCACTGTGATCGTACTGACCCGCAGAATACAGGTAACTATATATATATATATTTTTTCCGGTTTTTTATATTTCACTGTGATCGTACTGACCCGCAGAATACAGGTAACTATATATATATATATCACTGTGATCGTACTGACCCGCAGAATACAGGTAACTATATATATATATATATATTGTGATCAGTTTATATATATATATCACTGTGATCGTACTGACCGCAGAATACAGGTAACTATATATATATATTGTGATCGTTCAAATACAGGTCTATATATATATATCACTGTGATCGTACTGACCCGCAGAATACAGGTAACTATATATATATATATTTCACTGTGATCGTACTGACCCGCAGAATACAGGTAACTATATATATATATATGTATGTATATATATACAGGTACTATATATATATATCACTGTGATCGTATGAAAATATTTATATATATATATATCACTGTGATCGTACTGACCCGCAGAATACAGGTAACTATATATATATATATCTGTGTGTTTTCCCCGCAGATACAGGTCTTTTATATATATATCACTGTGATCGTACTGACCCGCAGAATACAGGTAACTATATATATATATATATATTTCACTGTGATCGTACTGACCCGCAGAATACAGGTAACTATATATATATATATATATTTTTTTTTTTTTTTCACTGTGATCGTACTGACCCGCAGAATACAGGTAACTATATATATATATATATATATTATTCACTGTGATCGTACTGACCCGCAGAATACAGGTAACTATATATATATATATCACTGTGATCGTACTGACCCGCAGAATACAGGTAACTATATATATATATATCACTGTGATCGTACTGACCCGCAGAATACAGGTAACTATATATATATATATCACTGTGATCGTACTGAACGCAGATTTTTATATATATATATATATATATATATATCACTGTGATCGTACTGACCCGCAGAATACAGGTAACTATATATATATATATATTTTTTTTATATATATATCACTGTGATCGTACTGACCCGCAGAATACAGGTACTCTATATATATATATATATCGTACTGACCGCGATACGGTAACTATATATATTTTTTTCGACCCGCAGATACGGTACTATATATATATATATCCTGTGATCGTACTGACCCGCAGAATACAGGTATATATATATATATATATCACTGTGATCGTCTGATATATATATATATATATATATATAATCACTGTGATCGTACTGACCCGCAGAATACAGGTAACTATATATATATATATCACTGTGATCGTACTGACCCGCAGAATACAGGTAACTATATATATATATATATTTCACTGTGATCGTACTGACCCGCAGAATACAGGTAACTATATATATATATATATATTTTTTTTTTTTCACTGTGATCGTACTGACCCGCAGAATACAGGTAACTATATATATATATATATTTTTTTTTTTTTCACTGTGATCGTACTGACCCGCAGAATACAGGTATATAATATATACTTCCTATATATATATATATATATATCACTGTGATCGTACTGACCCGCAGAATACAGGTAACTATATATATATATATATTTTTTTTTTTCTGTGATCGTACTGACCCGCAGAATACAGGTAACTTATATATATATATATCACTGTGATCGTACTGACCCGCAGAATACAGGTAACTATATATATATATATTCACTGTGATCGTACCTTTTTCACTGATATATATATATATATATATATCACTGTGATCGTACTGACCCGCAGAATACAGGTAACTATATATATATATATATTTTTTCACTGTGATCGTACTGACCCGCAGAATACAGGTAACTATATATATATATATCTCTGTGTATATATTGACCCGCAGAATACAGGTAACTATATATATATATATATATATATATTTATTACTGTGATCGTACTGACCCGCAGAATACAGGTAACTATATATATATATATATATATATATATATATATATCGACTGTGATCGACGACCCGCAGAATACAGGTAACTATATATATATATATATTTTTTTATCTGTGATCGTACTGACCCGCAGAATACAGGTAACTATATATATATATCACTGTGATCGTACTGACCCGCAGAATACAGGTAACTATATATATATATCTGTATATATATCTATGCAGAATCGGTACTATATATATTTTCACTGTGTCGTTTTTTTATATATATATCACTGTGATCGTCGTTGACCCGCAGAATACAGGTAACTATATATATATATATATGTTCGTTTTTCCTGTGATCGTACTGACCCGCAGAATACAGGTAACTATATATATATATATATATTTTTTTTACTGTGATCGTACTGACCCGCAGAATACAGGTAACTATATATATATATATATTTTTCACTGTGATCGTACTGACCCGCAGAATACAGGTAACTATATATATATATATTTTTTTTTTTTTTTTCACTGTGATCGTACTGACCCGCAGAATACAGGTAACTTTATATATATATATATCACTGTGATCGTACTGACCCGCAGAATACAGGTAACTATATATATATATATAACTGTGATCGTACTGACCCGCAGAATACAGGTAACTATATATATATATATATATTATACTGTGATCGTACTGACCCGCAGAATACAGGTAACTATATATATATATATAACTGTGATCGTACTGACCCGCAGAATACAGGTAACTATATATATATATATATATTTTTCACTGTGATCTATGTTATATATTTTTTGTTTTATTCGGTTTATTTTATATTATATATATATATATATATATATATATCACTGTGATCGTACTGACCCGCAGAATACAGGTAACTATATATATATATATCATGTGTTTTTTATATATATATATATATATATATATATCACTGTGATCGTACTGACCCGCAGAATACAGGTAACTATATATATATATATATATATATATATATATATATATATATAATATAGTTACTATATATTATATATATTTCACTGTGATCGTACTGACCCGCAGAATACAGGTAACTATATATATATATATATATATATATATTTTTTTTTTTCACTGTGATCGTACTGACCCGCAGAATACAGGTAACTATATATATATATCTCTCTGTATTATTCCTATCTGTATCTTATATATATATTACTGTGATCGACTGACCCGCAGAATACAGGTAACTATATATATATATATATTTCACTGTGATCGTACTGACCCGCAGAATACAGGTAACTATATATATATATATCACTGTGATCGTACTGACCCGCAGAATACAGGTAACTATATATATATATATATATATTTTATAATCGTAACTATATATATATATTACTGTGATCGTACTGACCCGCAGAATACAGGTAACTATATATATATATATATATATTTATTTTCACTGTGATCGTACTGACCCGCAGAATACAGGTAACTATATATATATATATACGGTTTTTTTTTATATCACTGTGATCGTACTGACCCGCAGAATACAGGTAACTATATATATATATATATATATAATTACTGTGATCGTACTGACCCGCAGAATACAGGTAACTATATATATATCTATATTATTTTATATTACTGTGATCGTACTGACCCGCAGAATACAGGTAACTATATATATATATCTCTCTGTCTATCTACTGACCCGCAGAATACAGGTAACCTATATATATATATATCTCTGTGATCGCGATACGGTAACTATATATATATATATATATATATATCACTGTGATCGTACTGACCCGCAGAATACAGGTAACTATATATATATATATATCTATTTTCGGTTTTTTATTTACTTTTTTACTGTGATCGTACTGACCCGCAGAATACAGGTAACTATATATATATATATACTGTGATCGTACTGACCCGCAGAATACAGGTAACTATATATATATATATATCTATATTTTTTTTTTTTCACTGTTTTTTTTTTTTCCTGCGATACAGGTACTATATATATATATATATTACTGTGATCGTACTGACCCGCAGAATACAGGTAACTATATATATATATATATATATATATATATTTTATATATTTTCACTGTGATCGTACTGACCCGCAGAATACAGGTAACTATATATATATATATATATTACTGTGATCGTACTGACCCGCAGAATACAGGTAACTATATATATATATATATATATTTTTTTTTCACTGTGATCGTACTGACCCGCAGAATACAGGTAACTATATATATATATATATTGTTTTTTTTTTTTTATTTATTATACTGTGATCGTACTGACCCGCAGAATACAGGTAATTTTTTTTATATATA